>PVKM010035997.1:0-14955 GCA_004027735.1 Carollia perspicillata
TGTCGGGAATCACCGCTCCTCACAACGACCCCCTGGCCACGGGGGGAGCAGGTGAGATCTGAGAGCTGGGTGGAACGCCGCCCAGTGCTGGCCACGTCCGTCTCACAAAATTCAGCCCACCAACTTCTGTTTGCGGTTTACTTTTTTTAATGTTTTATTTACTGATTTTTTTTTGAGAGAGAGAGAAACATCGACTTGTCGTTCCACTTATTGATGCATTCATTGGTTGCCTCTTGTATGTGCCTGGACCGGGCATCGAACCTGCAACCCTGGCGTATCGGGATGACGCTCCAACCAACTGAGCCACCTGGCCAGGGCTGTGATTCCTTTTAGACAGAATCCTGGAATCCTGGCCTCCCCAAAGACGTCCGTGACCTAGTCCTCTGAACCGGTGACTCTTTTAGGTCACGTGGGAAAGCTGGGTTAAAGTGGCTAATTAAATGACCGTAAAATAAGGAGCCTGTGTTGGATTATTATTCGAGTGATGATATTAATCGTACACACTCCTCACTGTGTAAGAAAGAAGCGGAAGAGGGGATGGAAGGGATGCAGCGCGGTGAGAACGAGGGGCCGCCATCCTTGGCTCTGAAGGTGGAGGGAGAGGCGTGAGCCGAGGAACGGAGCTCTGCCCCTGAACCTCCAGGAGGGGCCGCAGCCCTCTGCGACGTTGACTCCAGCTCCGCGAGACCCAGGGTCGCCTTCCGACCTCCCGAACGGCCGTGTAATAAATCCGCGGGGCGGTGAGCCTCTCACTGTAGGGTGACCTGCGGCAGTGGCTCTGGAACAAGCTTCAGGGCTCTCGGCATCTGGCCCAGCAGGCCGTCCGCAGAGCTTGCGGGCCTGCGAGAACCTGCCTGGACGCCCGTGGGCGGCGCCACCACCACGGCGCTCAGAGGGGAAAGCCCGGCCCCGGGTGCACGATGCGACCACAGCCCAGTCTCGTCCGCAGGGACGGGCATGCGGCAGTGTTTCCACGGTGCCTGGTGCCCAGTGTCTGTCCTAAGAAGGAAAGCATTCAGATGGATCGTTCCCAAATAAGGTCTTGGTCCAAAGGCAACATTTTCCTGACTTAAAACAGGAGAATGCTTGAGAGAGTCTCTCTGGCGAACAAAGATGGCTTTGTAGGTGGTGCCGAGCGCATGTGGACCACATGCCCGCGTCACGGGGAGCGCGCGTTCCGCGCGCTGGTGGAAGACGCGGAGAAGCCCCGCCCTTTGGAACTGGGGAGGTTTTCGGCCCCAGGGCACCGCGGCCAGCTGGCGCCCTGGAGTCAGGCAGTTATCGAGTGATGCATTCATGATGGGGATTTACTGTGATGCGGCTGTGTGTTCTGCTGGGCACATCGCGGTTCACGGGTTAGCACGGGGTTTCCCCAGGGGGGACCGTGGTGCCTTCCTGTCCCGTGGTGGGAAAGGACGGCAGGCCAGGCGAGCCTCCGGCCAGGCTTCCCGGCACTGGATCGTGTGTGTACTTAAAAGCGGCATGTTCTGTGCCAGAGGGAAAAATTGCCCCCAAATGAGCACACTGCGCTGGGTGAGCGGGGAGCTTAGGGTGGTAGGGGTCAGCACCCCCAGGCTGGGTGCTGGTACCTTCCATGCACCTGAGACTCTTGTTTACAGCGGCCCAGAGCGGGTCACCGATTGGGCGCTCTGCCTGACTCTCCTCCCCCGGGAGACGGGCACTGCCGCCCTTCCGCCCACTTTGCAGACCGGAATGCTGAGGCTCAGAGACAGGACTGGCTGCGGAGCTGTTGGTGCCCACCCTGGGGTTGTAGCCCAAGGGTCTGTCCTGTGCCTGAGCTCCTTTACTCAGCTCACCTGCCTCATGCCATTGGTGCACCCAGGAGCCCCTGAGTGATGCCCAGGTGCCCCGATATTTGCGCAGGAGCTCCTGCCTAGGGCTGCAGGCTCGGCGGCCCCCTCAAATCCCAGTGTGCGCATGACAGCTGTGGGTCAGACGCCTGGGCGGAGTCCCCAGATGAACCTGCCCCCTTGTGGGGACGCTGCATGGACTGCCCTCCTCTGCTGACTGCACGGGGAGAGGGGGGCAGCGCGTGGGGGTGGGGGGCAGTGGGCTGTCACCCCACAAGGGCTTGCTTTCTTTTTCTCAACTTAGTTACCTGGAAGGAAACACATTTTCTTTGAGCCAGAGTGACTCACCAAGGTGAAGCCCAAACAGGGTGGGGGCGGTGAGCAAACAGTCTCCAGTGTGGTCGCAATGCGGGCGATAAAATAAGACGGAAAAGAAGCCAATGAGATAAGAAGTAGCTGGTTCAGGTGGTCCCTGGGAGGGCTGGTTCTGGAAATTAAGTGGGTTCTGTACACCTTTCCACACGGAGCTAAGCAGGGCTCAGGGTGCACCCCGGAGTCCCTCTGTCGGGCTGCCTCTGTGGGAGTGGCCTCGCTGTGATTCTGAGGGGGCGGGAGGGGGCGGCGGTCAGAGGAAGCTCTGGCGGAACTGGGCTGTGACCCCCTGGCCCTGGAGAGTGTTCTTTTGTCACCGTGCTTGGTTGTCATCCCAGTGCCTGTGGCCCTGGAGGGTGGAGGCTGGCCCCGCCGATGGTCATCTGACACTTTGCAGGAAGCAGAAAAGCCCTTTTTCTCCTGCGATTGGAATCTTCTCATTGTTCTGTGCTTCCTTCCCGTGCCCCCTCGACCTTTCTTAGGACAGACAGGCCCCGGTAGGTGAGCTGACCCCCTAGCACATTCTGAGGGTCGCTGTGATTCCAGGTGCCCACCCTGTCACCCGAGTGGGCGTATGGGATCAGCCCCCTTTTCTTCAGGACAGGAGGTGGTGCCTGGGGCCTGAGGGGTGCCCACCCCACTCTCCTGGTGGCAGAGGGACAGTGGGCAGTCAGGTGGCAGCCATGCCCCTCTCTCGGCATCACCGTACGCCCACCCTGGGATCACTGCCCCCCAGCTAATCCAGGTCCTTGGAGCACAGAGAACTCCTGCACCCCAGGCCTCACGAACATTTATCAGCCTGCAGGACACTCCGATTATTCGGCTTTGGGTCTGGCTCTGCCTGCCAGGGCACCGTCTCCACCAGGAGAGTGCCGGTGTGGGTGACGCAGAGGGGCCTGTTAGCAGGTTATTCGGTGCAGACAGGGGAGGGGCATCTGGGGACCTGTCTGCCTGTTGACCAAGACCCATCCCAGACTGTGGCCCTGACATACTTCTCCAGGGTTCTGGCCTTCAATTTTTTTTAATTTATTAATTTTAAAAAGGGAGGAATGGAGCGGGGGGGAGAGAAACATTGACTTGTTGCTCTGGTTCCTCATGCACTCATTGGTTGATTCATGTATGTGCCCTGACTGGGGATTGAACCCACAACCTTGGCGTCTCGGGGCAGATACTCTGACCACTGGACCACCCAGCCAGGGCCTCAGGGCTCCATCTTGAAGAAGCGTAAACCCAGGTTGGCCGTGGCCACAGAAGTCATATGTAACTCGGTCCTCACCAATCTTGCTGTGCTGACGATGACCTCTGTGACCTGTGTTCAGCCTGGCCCCGGGCATGTACGTCCCTAGAGGACATGACCTAGTGAGGACCCGGCCGACGGGGAGTCCAGCGGTGTATCTGGTCCCTACTGCCGTCTCTGTCCCCTGCCCCGTGGACAGCATCACTTATTAGGGCGTTTCTGCCCCAGAGGGTGCAGTTTCCATCCCTGGCCCCCAGATGAGAGATGGGCAGCCACAGGCCTGGCCACGCTGTGTGGCTGTCCCCGCCGGAGGAGACGTGACACCTTGTACACCTCCTGGAGAGCATCCTGCGTCCGTTGTGACAGAGTCCCTGATGTGAATGACAACTCCTAGCACAGAGGAGAGGAGAAGTCAGAGACAGCCCGGAGTGCGGAGGGTGGCCAGTGAGGACAGGCAGCAAGCAGGCGGCCACCCCCGTCCTGGCTCCCGTCCCTCCTGTTCGGGGGTGGCCTTTCCTCAGGCCTCTGACGAGTCCTCACAGGCAAGCCTCCTGCTTCGTGAATTCCATCCTGGAAAAGTCCCGTTGCCTACTTCCTCGGGTTTCCACGGCCGCCGAAGGAGTCAAAGGCCACTCCGAGGTGAGTTCGGACTACGGTGGCCGCTGCCCTCTGCCCAGGGACACGTCGTCCTGAGGCCCCATCGGCCCTTCCCCGGGGACAGCAGGCAGGTTCCAGGTGGAGGTGCCTGTCCAGGCCACATGTGGCCCTGGCCACACCCAGGACACCGGCCTGTCTGTGGGTCAGTCATCACTCCAGGTCTGTACCCCAGTGGGAAGATACCACTGCATAAAGAGGGGTCACTGTTCTGTGGTGACCGCCAGCACCCAGTGTGTGTGTGAATAAAAGCACCTTTTTAAAAAGTCTTCACCCAAGGATATATTTATTGATTTTAGAGAGACAAGAAGCAGGGAGAGAGAGAGAGAAGCATGGATTGGTTGCCTCCTGTACTCACCCTGACCTGGCCGGGATCGAACCTGCAACCCAGGCGTGTGCCCTGACTGGGAATCGAACCCGCAGCCTTTTGGTGCACAGGACGACACCCACCCCACTGAGTAACCCAGCCAGGGCGAACAGAGGCATCTGTTGAACTCCCTGGTGGCATCCTGCCGTGGGAGCCTCTGGGTGCCGGCAGGGCCCCAACAGCCCACGGCAGACTCACCCTCGGTCACATTCACTAGCTCAGACACCCACTGTTTTCTCAGGTCACTTTTTTCCCCAGAGGATTTCCCAACACACGCTCCAGGGTTCAGGAATAAAATGTCTAAAGAAATACACTCGTGCAGTCAGTTCGGTACTGGCACCTATCTGGCACCCTTTGGGAAAATAAATACTACTTCTACTAATAACACACTTTTGGTTTAACCAAAGTCAGAACTCTCAGTCAGTGGCGTTTAGCTTGTTAGCCACAGAAGGAGAAACCCCACAACATTCGAGGGTTTTTTTCTTCCTTTCAATCCCTGACGACTGGGAGAGTTGAGGGAGGGGTCTGTCACTCAGTCATCTCGAGGGACCACAGGGGAAGTCCCGGAGTTGTCATTACTATGTGTGGAAAATTGGTCCCAAGGTGGCAGGTCCCCGCAGTGGGGCCCCGTGTAACAGGCAGTCCCCTGTGGCGTCCAGGCCTCAAGGCTCCATGAACCCCTGGGTAGGTTCAGTGCTTCCACACGGGGTTCACGTTCTATCTTTGTATACTTGTGCGGTGACAAGGACACGTAATCTCCTCGATTTCCCGAAGAAGAAGAAAAATGTTTTTGTTTCCCTAAACAACTACAGGCAAGAACATCTACGATTTAGCAATTCCCATGTCTCGGCATTTTCCCTGAGTAATCCAAAACTGGAAGCATGAGTAGTTTGGGGCCGTCCTGCGACGCGATGCCTGGTTTCGGAGCAGCCTAGGAGATGTTAGCCATTGACTGAACCCACTCGGATCCTCAGTATCTTCATCCTTAAAATAGGAATGGCACGCTGGCTGGTGTGGCTCAGTGGATTGAGCACTGGCCTCTGAACCAAAAGGTCCCCGGTTCAATTCCCAGGCAGGGCACATGCCTGGGTATGGGCCAGGTCCCCAGTAGGGGGCGTGTGAGAGGCAACCACACATTGATGTTTCTCGCCCTCTCTGTCTCCCGCCTTCCCCTCTCTAAAAAGTAAATGCCTAAAAAAAAAAAAAAGAAAGAATGGCACCACCTCACCAGAGCACTGGGAAGGCACAGCGGAAACACTGACCACAGTGGCCGTTGTGGGGTGAGAGTCAGCGCAGCTGGTCTCCCCGTGGAAGCAAAGATTTCATTGTTTCTTCCAAATTCCAGCCTTGTGGATCATTCTCAGAAAAAGGGGTTGGGGTGCAGTCAGTTTCCGGAGGTTCTTGCTGCCATCACCCTTCCCTGGAGAAACACGGGATTGGACTCCCAGGCTGGGAATGCCCAGGGTGCCTTACGTCACCACAGAAGCTATAGCAAAAGAAGTCATTTGTTCCAGCTTTTAACATCCCTGCCCCTGCAGGGGCTCCGGCTTCTGTGACAGCGAGCCTCAGGCAGGCTGCCCAGCTGAGCAGCAGGCTGGGTGTAGGGGGTCTCCCGCCCCCCGTGAGTGAGAAAACTGCTTTTCTGGCTCCTCATCCCCTTAGGATGTAAAACAAGAGGGAGGGGCCTTGTCAGCGGTGAAGGCTTTGCCTTCCCAGTTCTGATTCCTAGGAGGCACCCTCCCCTGCTCCGACCCCACATGCCTGAGTGGAGTGGCCGCCGCTGGCATCTCTGTACCTCTGGACACAGCCTTGTGTTTCATCTGGGCCCCGCGGGGCCACAGGCACCTGGAGAATGGCATCAGAGAGCCACGGTGGGGGTGCGGGGTGAGATGCCCCCCAAAACACAACCTCTGGGAAATTAGCCTGGGCCCGCACAGGTCCCTGGGCCTCCCCCTGGGACAGTGGCCATCGGTGCATGTGCAGGTGACCAAGACACACTGGCCCTGGGGAGATATTGGCTCACCCCCACTGCTGGGAGAGGCCACCAGGGACAGATGGGTGAAGCTTCGCTCCCTTGCAAGGGCCATGTCACCTCCCACAGAGCAGCGCTCCCACACGCTAACCCAGAACGGTAACCATGTCCTCCCCTGGGGCCTGGCCTCCAGGGGGAGGGTGGTTTGGGCAAAGGGAAGTCCTGCCCCGAGAAGCAGAGCTGCCGAGGAAGACGGGACCACACAGAGAAGTGCCGACCGCCCTTTGAGGAGCGCAGAGCACCTGCAAGGGGAAGCAGGCGAGGTCGGCCCCTGAAAATGGGAACAAAAACCGCTCAAGACCTAGGAATGCGCTAAGGAGGGCCCAGCACCTTCGGGAGGAAAAGGGCCGTGTCGTGGGAGTGTAACCGGGGGCAGCCATCGTGAAGAGCAGCGTGGCGGTTCCTCAAAACAAAGACCAGAGCTACCCTGTGACCCAGCCGTCCCAGTTCTGAATATCAGCCCCCCAAATTTGAAAACGTTCACTCCCAAAGATACGTGCACCCCTGTGTTCATCGCAGCGTCATTCACGGCAGCCAAGACATGGAGACAAACTTAGTGCCCTTTATGCAGTGGACTACATAAAGCAGATGCGGTGCATATACGCAATGGGATATACTGCCCAGCCTGGCTGGTGTGGCTCAGTGGATTGAGCGCCGGCCCGAGAATCAAAAGGTTTCAGGTTCTATTCCCAGTCAGGGCACATGCCTGGGTTGCAGGCCAGGTCCCCAGTAGGGGGCGCACGGGAGGCAACCACACATTGATGTTTCCCTCTTTTCTCCCTCCTTTTCCTTCTGTCTAAAAATAAGTAAAATCTTTTAAAATAAAAAAAAATAAAAGAAAGAAGCAGCTATCGCTTACAGAAATGATGGGTGTGGATTATTAGATACCACGAATAAATTAGAGCATTTTAGGAAAAGTTCTTAAGAACACAGGACCTCTCTGAGGTTTAAGACATCACATTATGTACATTCTGCCTATGTGGCGAGAGCGTCATACCAACTGAATTCATATACAAGATATCACCTCGAAAACTAAAAGCGTCCCCAGAGGCTTTGCAAATGCTGAGAGTGTCCCATCCAATTCAGAAAAGACCGCAGTAGAGATGATTTGTCCAAAATATCAGGTTAAAAGTCACAGAGATCCCTGGCCAGGGTAGCTCAGTGGGTTGGGGCATTGTCCGGTAACCAAAAGGCTGTGGATTCCATTCCTGGTCAGGGCACATACCTAGGTTGTGAGTTCAATCCCAGGCCCAGGCACATACGCTCCCTAGCCTGGGTATATGCGTGAGGCACCCAACTGATGTTTCTTTCTTGCATCACTGTTTCCCTCCATCTAAAAGCAATGAAAAAAAAAATTCTCAGGCAAGGGTAAAAATAAAGTCACAAAGAGGTTTCTAAATTGTTTGCTGTTGGGTGTCATTCTTCTCTCACAGGCTCATTGGTTCTGGGGACATGGGTTCTGCAGCGTGCTGTGCTGAGTAATTGCGTGGTCCTAGCAGAGGACTAGGTGGGCTGGGGGCCTGGGCCTCATTCTGAAGAAGCCACAGGCCCTGTAACCCTGGAGAGGGCTCCGCCAGCACCACGCACAGCCCTCAGCGACTTCCCCTCAGATGGGTCAGTATCCTCCGCCATCCGGACCCACCCAGGCAGCCTCCCGCGTGCACACGGGCCTCCCACGCACGTCAGGCCGTTTCTTCCAGCGCGGGGGTAGCTTTTAGGAAGCATCTGGAACAGAAAGTATGTTAGAAAACACACTTGTGCCCGCGGTTTAAACCACCGAACCTTTGGTCGCTTGGTGACGGTAAGCCCGGCCCCGGCACAGTCGCTCCGCCCTCCTCTCTCGGGGCCTCCGACTTTCGGGTGAGCCACAAGGCAGTGTCAGCGAAGACAGATGTTTCGGTTTAGGGAGGGAGAAAAGACACATTGTGGACACGGCGCAACTTTCTGGGGCAAGTTCGCGCTGCAGATTTTGCCATTTCTGATTCGGTGCTGGGCTCCCACCTACAAGATTTTAAAAATCTGTTGGTCCCGTACACGTGTGCTTTTGAAACATGCCTTTTTCCAAGAATCTTTGTCATGGGCGCTTTAAAGCATCTGTCTCCAACCTGCGGCCATGTGGGCCAGCCCCTCCCCCCAGGAGGCGCTTGGCAACGCTGGAGCCTCACTTGGCTGCGTCAGCCCGTGGGGAGGGCCAGGCTGCAGGCATCTCCCGCATGAGCCAGAGATGCCGTTGGACACCCTGGAATACGCGAGACCCCCAGCCCTCCACCAGGAGGAGCAGGCTGGCCTCAGACCTGCCAGGGCTGAGAAACTTTGCTTTAAAGCAATTGTCTCTGCTTGTTGTATAAGGAGTGTGTATTAAATTGGGGGTCATTTTAGAGTTTCAGGGGGTCTTTTTCAAGTGCTGTGAAAATTTTTCCCATCCCTGTCTCCCTCTCCCTCTCTCTGCCCCCACACCCCCCTGCCTTTGTCCACACTCTGAAAAACAGGCCTTGGCACTACAATCACTCCAGGAGATCCTTGGCTCTCTCTCGCCTAAACCTCCCACTCAGAGTTTGCCTCATCGCGTCCTGGTTTCTCCTCAGTTGTTTGCTTAGAAAAGTGCAGTGCACGCTCTGTTTCGTGAGCCAAAGGTGTTCTTCAGTCTGTTGGTGCCTGGGAGTCTCAGTGCCGCTGGGTTTTGCCTGTGAGGTCACTTCCACGTCTTCTCCTTCCCTTCATTGTGTCCTGTGGATATTTCTAGATTCTTTACAGGTGCACCTACCTCGGCCTTGAGCCACGTGGAGGAAAGGAGCATGCATTCAGCTGTCTTGTGTATAAGACAGAAAGCCTCCAGAGGTTTCTGGCCAGAGCGCTGTTTCTGTTGCTGTAGAAATGAAACCCAATTTTAGCTGGAACATGCCCGACTTACCCAGGGGGAGTTCTGGCAACAGGAAACGTGGTAAGCTGACAGGTAGGCCAGAAGCAACTCATGTTTGGAAAAGAGCGTTTCTCTTTGCAGGGAGTAACTGTCCCGTGCTGTAAAACAGTGTGGATAGACCCCGACCGTGTCATCTTGTTTTGGGGACCTTGGTCCGTGAAGCGCTCTTTCACTGAACTGCTGTAAACAGTTACACCATTTTCCTACGTTACAAAAACAAAGTAGCAGCTGTTGCTTTCATTCCAAACCACAAGTCACATGGAAGATGAGCTTGCCGTTCGCCTGTGGTGCAGTCACGTGTGGCCTGGCCACGGGAAGACCTTCCGAGACACCTGGGCCACAGACCCCTACAGCACACGACTGTGCAAATCAACACCAGGTTACATCAAGCGCAAGAGGAAATGGTGTGATCAGGGCACGTGGTATAAACATGTCGTGGGCAAGGCTGCCCACCCGCACAACACGGCTGCTGTTTCAGAGCAAACTTTTCTTTATAAGTAAGAAACAGTACACTCTAAAATAACAGGGAAGAGTATGGAGTAGTGACTACGTAAGCCAGTAATACAGTCAATTATCACCAAGTATCACGCACACATAATTGTGTGCTGTACTTTTTTTATACGACTGGTAGTGCAGCGGGTGTGTTCACACTGACGTCACCACAGACACCTGAGCAGTGCAGTGCACTACGACGTTGTAACAGCTATGTTGTCACCAGGCCATGGTGACATCACGGGCATTTTCAGCTCCGTGATAACCTCACGGGGCCAAGTTGTATGTGTGGTCCATCGTGGACCGGAATGTCGTCCATTATATGGCACTTGACTGTATTTCTGAGTTTATTAGTCAAAGTCAAAACGCTCACTTCAGAAAAGAAAATAGTGGGCAAAAATCATGCCCCAGAAAATGGAAAGGGGAGAGAACACAGAGACCGTGGTCTTACTCGGTTGAGGGCCCTGCGGACGGTCGGGAGCCCGCCGAGAGTTTGAAGGGCCGCTGGAGGAGCCTGGACAGGTTGCTCAGCACCCCGAGGTGCTGCCGTGGAGGCCCAAGCCCCAAGCCCTCTCCTGCTGGACCTCCTACTGAGTGTGACTCCTTAACTCGGTGGGAACACGAATGTCCCCAGGGATGTGACCCTCAGCGAGAGACTGGCCGGATGGGAGGCATCATCACTGTCGATCATTCCAGAACCAGCCTCTTGGTGCTGTTTGTGAATATTTTCTGGGGAAGGGATTTTTCTAGAAAGGGCAGGGAAACTTTGCGTGGAAGTGACCCTCACAACAGCCGGCCGCCACCCCGCCTGCAAACGAGGCTGGTTGGTCCATAGCCTTGCCTTCAGAAGTGGTGGGTGTGCCCCGTCCAAGCTGGGAGCTCTTCTCCGAGCTTCCAGGTCATTCCCAAACCCTAAGAATAAACTGTCCAGCTGCCCTTCAGCCCCAGAGGGAGGCCCGAGGGCCTGAGGCCTGCAGCTCGTGGCTTTGCTCTGCTGCAGCTCAGAGCGCTCCAGCGGTAGGTGGCCTCCCCAAGCTCATGACCGGTTCAGAGCCCACTTCCCGATTTGTAGCAAAGACCACAGCTGGACTACTTCTGACCTTGGATGTGGCCCCTGCAGTTTGCAAATCCGCAGTTGTGGTGGCACATGGACCAAAGTTGGCTGGCCGGTCTGTGTCAGGGACAGGCAGGGCACAGGTCTGGAACTGCCTGCCTCCCCACCCTTTTTCAGCAGAGCGGAGTTTGATTTTCAGACCACAGTGGTCTCTGGGATGCATGATTTCAGACGGAAAGAAGGAAGAGCCTTTGGCTTAGTGTTTGCCAAGTTGACCTGCAGGCCAGCGGATCAGCCGCGGGGACCCGCGCCAGGCAGGCCCGGCCCTCTCTGGGCACTTTCCGGGGTGTGATGTAGTACCGAGTGGGGGAGCTCTCTGTCAGTCCCCACGTCAGTGACCGGGACTGCAGTGTGAGGGGGTGTGAGGATCCTGCACAGGGCCAGCCCGTCTGCAGTCAGCGGCATCCCGAGAATCTGCCCTTCGCTCCACCGCCGTTACTAAGATGATGACGATGATGATGTGGTCTTAGTACTGACGGAGAAATGGAGTCCAGACCTCTTGCGGGTGTGGAACCGGGTACAGGAGGCCCGCTTCTGGAACACGCCTGCCTTTTAGATGATGGAGCTGGACGGGACGTGTGGTTGAGGGATGGACAGGTGCGAAGGGGGAGGAAGGACTGGAGATGTTTGGGGAGGTGACCTTTGATCTTAATGGGTGTGGGTCACGCGAAGTTGCCGCTTCAAAAAGGGAAGTAAAAGTGCGGTGATCGTGCACACAATCCAGGGATGTTTTCCCAGATGGGTGAACGGAGAGGGCTGAAGCAGGAGGTGTGGCACCGTAGGTCCCTGCTAGAGGCGGCATCCCCTGGGCCCCGCCCACGTGCCAGTGCCCCGCCCTAAGCCCCGCCCCAGGTCTCCGTCTGGCTGGCTCCCCGCCCAGGGCCCCGCCCCGTGCCTGGCCCCGCCCATCTGGCTCCCCACCTCTCTGGTCTCAGTCCACGCTCAGCTGTCACAGTGGCAAAACTAACCAAACCTTTCTCAGCAGTAATCCTTAAACCCTGCCTTCGCGGAGGGCTACAACAAATGACTCCTGTAAATCCCTTAAATCAGCTACCTCCTCTTAACGACATGCTTGGCATAAAAACGTGACTACTACGAATAAATAGTTCAACTCGGCCTAAACAAGGGGCCACAAAGGACTAACCTAAGGGGTGTTAAAATTCTTGCTGACTGCTAGTCTTTCAATAAAACCTCTCACCCGTAGTGATGTTTCCTTTCCCCGGCACCCCTGCGTGGTGCTGTTTTGGACGAAGAAGACTCAGATAAGAACCTCACAGCTTAGCGTGACGACGTGTAAAATGTCGTGAACGGATTTTCCTGGAAGAGGAAAGTTAATCATAGAAGCTGCGCATTGGCCCAAGAAAAGACCTTCAGAACTTCAAGGATTTTTTTTTCCCTCCTGTGTCAGAAACGTGGGATTCCCCCCGTGACCTTTGACCTCCTGGATCCGTGGTCGGCGTCCAGACCCTTCTGGACCCTGAGCAGCTGTCATTGTTGTGGAGAAACCATGGACCCGACCTGGAACATTCGTGCCAGCTGTATTTCCAGAACAAACACCCTCGGGGCCCCTCAGGGTTTATTGCACCCTTGGGACCCTCCAGCGGTCTTCCACTCCGTGGGGAGGAAAAAAACGAGTCCTGTGCGGCCTTCTTTTCCAGTGGTGTATCCCCGCGGGTACGTGCATTGTACACCCAAGAGCCGGGAGACTTTGTGTGCTGCACCTATGGGAGATGGAGCTGCCGGGATGGGAGAGGCACCCAGCTCCTGCTTCTGTGCAGAAATCCGAAATGCCGCGAGTTAGTCTTCTATTGCTAGGCAATAAATCACTGCAGACGCAGCGGCTAAAACCAATACTCACGTATTCCCTCACGGTTCCCCAGGGGCCGGGAGTGCAGGCACGCTTGGCTGGGTCTGCCCGGGCCTCCCCAGGCTGCACTTGAGGTTTGGCCGGGGCTGTGGTTCTCGTCTGAGGCTCAGATGCTCTTCCAGCTCCTCCGGGCTCTGGGTGGACTCAGCTCCAGGGGTGGTCGGACCAAGACCCAGAGCTCCTGCTGGCTGAAGGCCAGCTCTGGGCTCCTGGCCCTGGCCACGTGGCCCCTCCTTTGCCCTCAGACACTTCCTGGGGGTGACTTCCTGCCTGTGTCCTTGGGCCCCAATTTAGGGGGCTGCCGTGGCTCCGTCAGGCCCACCCGGTGCTCTCCCTGCTCATTAGCTCCTGGTGCACTGGTGAGTCACCTTAGCCCCACTGCAGGAGGGGCCCCCACCGTGCCCAGCCCCCACCTCACTCAGGGCTGGGCATCTCTGGCCATCTCAGAATCAGCCACCACGTGGGGTGGCACCTGTCCGGGAAGGAGTATCACGTGGGCAAACCAAACAGTGCTCCTTCCTAAAATTTCTGTGAAAAAGCCCATTGTATTGAGGACCCGGACGATCTTAAGCCTGATGATAAATAACACAACCCAGATGTCTCAGGAGAAGCCTGCGGACCCTGCAGGAGGCCAGTGCCAGTCCTGCTGGGCTAGAACTCGGGAGGCCTCGGGGTGACTCTGGAGACTTCTTCATGGAGATAAGAGTCCCCCATCCTGTCCACCCTGAAGCGTATCCACAGAGACCCAAGGAGACCGCTCACACACCGAGCACTGACCTTCGGGGCATGGAAACCCAGAGCCGCCTGGGACCGGGAGGCGGCGTCCATGTAGTGTCTGTGGGGTTTAGTCCTGTCTTCCGTCCCTGCCTTTCTCAGTGCCCTTGGCAGAGGGGAAAGTGCACGGCCTTCCAGGCACGATGATGACCCTCGGCCGCCTGCTCCCTTGGCTGCCGCCATTCTCTCTGGAAGCCTCTCCTCCCCGCCAGACCCCTGTTAAAATGAAGTCCAAGGTCGTGGTGCCGGAGGACTGGCGTATCTTGAGGTCTCTGTCTTTGGCCTGCGGGCGTCACATGGTCTTCCCTCCACAGAGACCCAGGCGTCTCTGCCTCCTCTTCAAAGGACACCAGCCCCTTGGGTGAGGGCCCCCCCATGGCCTCATTGCCCCTCTCTTCTCTTTAGGCCCTCCGTCCAGGTGCAGGTGCTAGGGGAACAATAAACAGAATGCCCTCCCATATAGCATATGCTACATGTAATGTATGTTGTACATAATGATTGTATTGGTATAACTATTATATATAATCACAAAACATAGTTCACGTGCTATTTATAACATATAGGGTTATTGTAGGCTACATATAATACTGTATAATCTGTATTGTACATATGCACCATATTTTGCTGTGTATAATGCACACTCTTTGCCCAAATGTTTGGGGGGGAAGTAAGGATGCACACTATACGTGGGTAGCACTAATTCCGCATCTGCCTTCTGTGATGCGTAAGCACCGTAAATTTGTTCCCTGGACGTAAAGTACCTTATTGCACCTTACGTCATTGCACCTTATATCTATTCTTGAGTGCTTTGTAATTATTCACTCCATAAAATTTCTTGTACCATAATATGTTCAAAAATAAATGCTAGAATTTCTTCATAATACGAAAGGCAAGTGTCCAAATTTAAATAAGTAAAAATTGAATTAAAAAATTAAAACAGAAGGGTTTTTTCCCCCTGGAAGTTTGGGCCAAAAATGTGGGTGTGCACGATACGGAACAAAATACGGTACATACATAACAGTGGGCATGTAATGGAGTGTGTGAAATATGTACGACACCCTGAGTATAATAAATATTAATTCCACATAATAAAAACAGGTAGGAGAGAGGCAAGCCGAGACGCTGCGGGGATGGGTGTGGGGCCCAGACCGGTGCTGACTGCTCTGCACCGGGGAGACTTACGTGCCAAATCTGGTCTTTTGAGGCCATGACAGGGTCCTCCTGTCTTGTCCTTTCCCAAGAGATCCCTGAACCTGGGTCTCTGAGGGCCCAGCCTCTGTAGGGCTCAGAGTGCCTGCTGCCCTCCTCTGTGACA
>PVKM010035998.1:0-14954 GCA_004027735.1 Carollia perspicillata
GCTATGAAAAATAGTATGGGTGATTCTAAAAAATTAAAAATAAAACTACCATGTGAACTAGTAATTCACCTTCTAGATATTTATCTGAATCATCCAAAACATAATTTAAAAAGGTATATGCATCCCTATATTTATTGCAGCATTACTTATAATTGCCAAGCTATGGAAACAACCTAAGTGTCCATTAATAGAGGCTGGATAAAGAAGAGCTGGTACAATGGAACATTACTCCTCCATAAAAAGGAATGAAATCTTACCATTTGTGACATCAAGGATAAACCTAGAGGGTGTTATCTGAAGTGAAATAAGTCAGAAAAGACAAACACCTATGATTTCACTTATATGTGGAATTTTTAAATCAAAATAAATAAATAAAATCAAAACAAAGCGGAAACAAACTCATAGATACAGAGAACACATTGCTAGTTGCCACATGGGAGGGTGTTGGGGGCTGGGTGAAAAAGGTGAAGGGATTAAGGAGTAAAAATCAGCAGTTACAACCTAGTCACAGTGATACAAAGTATAGCATAGGTAATATAGTCAATAGTATTGTAACAACAGTGAATGCTGTCTGGTGGATAGGAGACTTATCGAAGTCATTATTTGATGATTTATATAGGTGTGTAATCACTATGCTGTCCACCTAAAACTAATACAATATCGTATGTGAAGTATAATTGATATTTTTTTTAGAAGAAGGGCAAGAAACAAAAAAGCGGAGGTAAGAAGATGGGTAGATAAGGAAGGGTATTTCTTTCATGGCCAGGAAGGAAAAAGCAGAGGGTTAGTAGCTAGTTTGGGGGCAACCCCCCCAAAACCCCAAACAAAACAACCCCCCCTCTAAAAACCAAAACAAAACACTTAGTAACTTAAGGGTGACTTATTGAAACCTATGAATTATATTTAGGAATATTTGTAAATCAGATATTGGTGTGTGAAAGTGTGCCTAGATTTTGAATATTTGCCTTAGACCTACAAGTGTTTTTAGCCATGTTGCTTTTTTTTTTTAAAGATAAGTTTAATGTTATTCTTTCCTATTTAGCAACTGTCAGATGTGGCTGGTTCTCTGACATTTTAACACCAACTACAATCTATTTCCCTCCCTAAATGCTGAATTAGAAACTTTATGCACATAATATGGATTTAAGATTTTGTCCTGTAGAGGTTAATGTGTTTAAAGGTCAATGGAGTGGGACGTGTCTTGGGAGAACATAATAAAAAGCATTTAAAAATATATAGATTTGACAGGTCTTTTGCAACATTTATTCTCTAAAATGTACTGCTTAGCTTCTGTGAGTTTAATATACCCACAGAAGAAATTATTGCTGGTAGCTTGACAGACGGAGTTGTTTCTAAAGCTACTGTGATACCAAATCCATACCGAATACAATATACATAGGCAGCAGGGAAGCTGTAATTCAGCCCTGTGCGATTATAATGTTCAAGGAGAAAGCAAGATCCAGGAAAAATGTTTTGCAACAATGTCCTCTTCAAATAACAGAGTATTTACTGATTTTCTAAGAAAACGTCAGTGTTCAAAAGGACTGCAGATGTCACAAGCAATTAGTGTGTCTAGGACAGATATTCTGCAATTCCCAGGGAAGAGAGGAAAAGGTTATATAAGATGTGAATGCAGGGGTCGTTTCAAAAGTAACAGACACTGACACGGAACTACAAACAATTTTAAGGTTTACACATCACTCGAAGAAATTGGATTAGAGCCAGAGAAAGTGATGTTTTATGTTGCAGTTTCAAAAAAATTTAAGGGCATTTGGTGCAAGACAGCATAATATTTACCTTCTTTGGAAATGTAAGGTACATGAAGGCAAAGGGTTCTATGTCATTTCTAAGGTAAAATGTTACTGTTTGGAACATATTTGGTTCCAAAATACTTCACACTGACAGCAGTCTGTGCCCAGTAAAATAGTTTCCAAGTGGCACGTAAATATAATATCCAGTCATGCATATCCTAATGTTCAAAAGTGTTTCTATTTCCAGGTGAAAAGATTGCTTATTAAATGTTTCCTAGCCTTTGTCTAAATTCCCAAATAGGATCAGACTACCATTTGCTTTTCTTGGAAACACATTTAACCAGTTTAGTGTTTTGATTCAGACCTGGGATAATATTTGTGGGCACTTGTTGGCTTGGGAGAGGGGTTCACTCTCTGAGGCTGGGGTCTGGCCACCACTGTGAAAGTTACCCCTGTTTATGTGGGCACTGTCGTGTTTTAAATGGCGGCCTCCAAAAAGATATGTTCATGCTCTAATTTGAAACCTGTGGCTATTACCTTTATTTGGATAATGGGTCATGACAGATGTAGGTAAGTTGAGGGTCATGAGATGAAGAGATCGTCTTGGATAACCTGGGCAGGCCCTAAATCCAAAAACAAATGTCCTTATGACAGAAAGACAGAAGGAGACTTGAGACAAACAGAAGAAAAGACACAGAAGATGGGACAAGGTGAAGTCATAGAAGAAATCGGAACGATGCAGCCTGAAGCCGAGGAAGTCAAGAAATGCCAGGAGCCACCAGAAGCTAGAAGACAGAGGAAGGAATCTCCCACAGAGCCTCCTAGGTGGGTGTGGCCTGGTGGAAGTCTTGATTTTGGACTTTTGGCCTCCAGAACTGTGAGTGAATAATTTTGCATTGTCGTGAAACACCTAGTGTGTGATAATTGGCTACAGTAGCCACGGGAACCGAATACAGGAAGCTCCTATGGTTTCTACCTACCAAAGAGAAAAGCAGGGTGCCGGGTAGAACATGGGCTAGACCTGCTCACCCTCGTGTCTCATTCTGCATTCACGTGAGGTGATAATAACACACTAGAGATGACAACAAAGGGGGAGAGAGCAGTTCGAAATTCCAAATGCCAAATGATCGACGTATCGTCAGTTTTGAGGTGAGGAAAGGTAAGAATCCTTTCTACCCGTGTGCTGACAGCAGCATCTCTCTTGGCTTCCTTTCCCCTTGCCTTCTGTCCACCGTTTTGGCCTTGGGCAGTGGACGAGATTAAAAGGAAGCAGAAACACAGGCTGAACGCAGTAGGGACTCTCCTGTGACAAGAATGTACACTTACGGTATATAGATTAAGAAACCTTGAAAAACAGAAACACACAGACAAAACCAAAACAAAAAATAGACACAAACCCTGGAGAGATGTAAACTAACAGTAAAGGAGTTAGGTGAACTTTTTTTTACAACCTTACCATTGTTGATGTAGGTGGATTATACCACCAAATTAGGAGATGAATGTCTTTCTGAAGTCGATATATACGAAGATACACAACGATGACTGTACATAACATGATTTAATTTTAGGCAGATTATTTTTTTCTATATGAAACAGTTTGGAGTATAAGTATATTGTTTTGGCTCTTACTCATGTCAGAGCCTTTGTTTTTGGTCCTTAGTTCTCTGTTTCTTTTTTCTCTCTTTTTAGCCATACCTTTGAGGTGAGATTCCTCAGCGTTTCCTTAAAGGGAATTAGCCTTTTTGACCTTATTACTAAGACTCCCCCATCAATTCAACTTAGGGTGTTAGTTAAACCTATTAACTTTTCTCTTGAACAGTACACTTTACTTTTGACTGCATGGATTTAGGTAGATTACATATGGATGTTATTAGGGAACTGTGACTTCTCAGAGGCCTTGTAAAATAGCAGCCCTGCCCTCCAGAGTCCTGAGTAACGGAGGTTCCACTAAATGGAAATAAATATACACACCTAGACAAGTCTGCAGGCTCACTCGAGCCAGCTCATATCCAGGTACCATGAACAGAGTGGGAAAGTTTGAGGACGCACCCAGGTAACTGCTTCGACAGTTGCTGCTTGTGAGGAAACTCTCATCTTCTTTGGGTTAATATGAAGGCAGTGGTGTCAAAGTGAAGAGGGATGCAATTTGCTTTAATTTTTTTATTGTTGTTCAAGTACAGTTGTCTCCGTTTTCCTGCCACCGCTTTCGCCTGCCCCACCTGCCCCACCTCCCACCGTCAATTCTTTTCCCCCTTTGGCTTTGTCCAGGGGTCCTTTACACATGTTCCTCGGTGATCCTTCTCCTTCTGTCCTCCATTATCCCCCTCTACCTTTCTCTCGGGTTACTGTCAGTTTGTTCTTTATTTCAATGCCTCTGGTTATATTCTGCTTGCATGTTTATTTTGTTGGTTAGGTTCCTGTTAAAGGTGAGATCATATGGTATTTGTCTTTCACTGCCTGGCTTATTTCACTTACCATTATGCTCTCCAGTTCCATCCATGCTATCATAAAGGGTAGGAGCTCCTTCTTTCTTTCTGCTGTGTAGTATTTCATTGTGTAAATGTACCATAGTTTTTTGATCCATTCATTTACTGATGGGCACTTAGGTTGCTTCCAGCACTTGGCTATTGTAAATTGTGCTGCTATGAATATTGGGGTGCATAGGTTCTTTTGAATTGGTGTTTCAGGGTACTTAGGGTATAATGTCAGCATTGGAATTGCCAGGTCAAAAGGCAGTTCTATTTTTAGTTTTTTGAGCAATTTGCTTCAATTTGAACAGGTGCACAGACAATCTGCTGAGTCCGTACACTACAAATAGCTTTGAGGGTTGACTCCATACTGACTCACAGATGCCCCAATAGATGTCTGCTCAACAGCTCATCTGCTATCGCCTCAACCTAAATCTTCAGGTCTCCCCTATTTCTCCTTCCTTTACTATGTCCCTCTGTTTACCTGCCACTTTGACCAAGCCCAGCCGTTCGACAGTGATGTCAGACCCCTGGGACTTTGTCAAAGACACTGCTCCCCTCATTCCTGCCTAATTGAAATTCTTGTTATTTCAGGGCCCTGCCTAACTCAAACCTCTCAGACAGAGTTGCCTACCTCTTCCTCTGCTGTCAATCATATCGCACTGCTGGAACCTCTGTCTTGGTCCCTCTTTCATCTGCTTGTTTCACAAGTGATGGTTTTTCTGACCATCTCTCACTGGATTATGACTGTGTGGGCACATGAGTCTTAATCACCTTTGTATAATTCATGGTAACTTTGTATAGTCAGCTGTGTATAACTCACAGTCAGCTTTGTATAATTCAGGGGACTTTTTCTCTTGTAGCTGTTTGATAAACATTATTTAATGAATAAAAATTATAAGGAGCTCTTAGAGAAAAAGATGACTTGGTCATTTACAAGTAATTTTAATTTCTCTGAGTTAGTTGCTGGAGATTCTTTAATGAACAGTTGCCTAGAATACTCAAGAGTTAGGTAAATGTTTAAGAATCCAGAAAACAATTTATTGTTCCATACATATATAGATAAAAATACTGGAATTAGGTCAGAATTTTCCTTGCAACTTACTTTAGGTAGAAAAACCAGACTTCAAAATTGCCACACTTTTAATAGTTTAGGATGTCCTTCTTGGGTTGTGGCAATGACCACCCACCTGGTCTCCATCCTCCAAACCATAGTCTTCACAAAGGAATATTTATGAAATGGGAGTATCCCTTTTTTCTGTTATGAGGATGAAGTCCAGACACTGGGGCCAGACACTGGCATGGCCTTTTATTACCTATCCCTTCATGCCTTTCCAGTGGTGCCTCTCCAGTTGTGATTCATGTTCTCCTTTCAGATTTATTAGTTATTCTTTGACCCTATGAACTCTCAGGCCTCTGTTCCTTGGAATTCCCCCCACCCCTGGAATATTCTCCTTCTTTTCATCTTTAAAAGTAACTCCGTATCCTTTCAGATATAGTTTAAGCAAGTTTTTCAAGCTGAGTGTGCTTTATGTGCAATGCTGTTATGGCACTTCCCAGCATAGCATGTCCTATATTGCCACAATAACTGGTATCCTTTGTCTTTTTCCCCACAGAGGGCCAAGATCATGTCTTATTTACAAGTCCAGAGTTTTGGGAACCCTCAGCACAGAGCAATGGTTTTAGTCAGTGATGCATACGAATGTCCCCAGGATGTACAGGTAGATTAAAAAGGGCATTAGGCTGAGAGAGGAGACCTCAGGAAGACCAGCCTTCTTCACAGGGTTAGCAGAGGAAAAGTATCCATCAGAGGAGATTGACAAAGGAGGATCATCTGCAGAGAGCCATGTTTGGAATCTAAGAAAGGAAAACTTTTGTGTTATAAAGTGGTTAGAGCAAGTAAATATTGAAAGGTAGTCGTTGGATTTGGTGCTTAGGAGCTCACTGGGGGCTTTTGTAGTTGAGAGATCACAAGGTCTTTTTCGAGGAGTAAGGATACATACAAGCACTTTCCCACAGCCAGGTATGTAACGTATAATTTTGATTTAAGACTATGAAATGCCTAGGTTGGCATGTCTACTATATTGTGATCATCAGGAACATCGTCCAGGTTCTTAGCATAGATACGTATATGGAAAAAGCTGCAGACGGAGGATATATTTCTGTGCTCTGACTATGATTTTAATTCCAACTCCTGTTGTATGCTCTAATCTTACATACCTCATCAGATTCTCAAAGCCTCACTTGCTTGCCTTGCCAGCAGCTGCCACTGAGCCTGATTGGTCCTCTGTGGGCCTGTGCAGTTTTACCACCTGAGGTTGGCAGGCTGAACTGGGGTCTCTGACTCCTCTGGCCACATCCAGGCTTGGAGGCAGGAGGACACTGGGGCACTGTCAGGGGCTTCTTCAGCAGTATTGAGAGAGCTGCGTGACATGACTTGGAATTTAGGGGAAGAAACTGCCTTTGTGCTGAACCTGGGAGACTGGAGGTGGGAAAGAGTTATGCAGATAAGTTCCCTCTCCTTCCTCCTTAAAAGGACTGCTTTAAGCAGCTTCTCTGAACAGCCTGTCTGGAGACATCCCAGGTGGCTGAGTGGCTACACCTGCTTAGTGAACAGCTGTGTGTCTTTTGAAGCTTATGGTAAAGCAATGGCCAGTGCAGTGACACGCCGTGGCTTTCCAACCTTCCCTGTCACACTTCTATTTTCATTAACTTTCGCTGCCTTGGGACTTCACCTTTCAAATAAAGCCCCCCTATTCAGGCTCTGTTTTTGATGGAACCCAGGCTGAGGCATTTCTTTATCTTGCACGTGCACTTAGGATGGTGGTGATTGTGGCAATGCCAACGGCAACGCCCAGGCTTTTCTAGTCAATAGCTGACCTGTCCTCTCCTTCCCAACTCCATGGCTACTGATAGAGTGAGGGTGTCACGTGATTTGAATGATATGGAGAATTGGTCAGGATTCATTTTGACTGACATTCCACCTAGTCTGCAAGAGGCAAAAAACTGACTTGAATAAAGAAATTGTTGTTTATTTGGGGGCATGAGAACCCAGGAGCCACATGCCGGCTCATCACTAGGGCACCAGGCCCTAACTGACTTTTCTTGGCTCCATATAGCAGGAGAAAGGGGCCAGCCATTGAAACACCAGAAAGTGGGTAATTTAATCAAGACCCCATCAGTCCGCTGAGTTCCCCACCAGTCAGGCCCCACCTGCACCGACATGGAGCTGTATTCCTGCAGGAACAAGGGTCCTTTAGGTTAAAAGTGATAAATATGATCTTACTTAATTGAGAAGGTATTAGGCTTCTGAAAACCTCCCAAGAAGAAAAGTGCATCTACAAGGCTGGAATCTGAACTAAATCCTTTAGCGGCTGGACAAGAGTTTGGGAGAGATTCCGAGTAGGTATTCTGTGTAGGGCCATGGATTCTGGGGGGTGAGAATAAAATCACAAAATAATAAATTCTATTTCTAGAAGTTTGGTTACAGAAGATAGGATACATAAGATGCTTGCTAGAGGCAGAAGTTAGGTCAAGGTTTCCATTGTTTTGATTTTTACCTTTTCAATATTGGTAGACGCTTGCCCTGCTTGCATGCTGAGGGGAAGGAGCCAGCCTCTGAGTTAAAGAAAATGTCTCCTTTTTTACCCAGTTCACTCTTGAGATCTCATGTGAGTCCAGAAGTGCTGTGTATTTTTTGCCCCTCTGGGCTTCAATTTCCTGTACTTGTAAAGTGTGGTTACTGCACCGCGTGGTCTCCAAGGTTGTTGTGCTGAATGGAAGTTTCGTGCCCACTCATTTTGCTGTGCAAGGCTGTGTTAGGGGGGCATGTTGACTTGTTTCAGGTCCCCCACTGTTCCCTTCATGTCTGAATCCCAGAGAAGTATGTGTACCACTGACCATGCTTACTCTAATGTCAAGGTTACCATTCTAAACACTCCACATGAGGGAAACATTATGGATAATAACACAAAAAATACCAAAAATGTATTTTGAAAAATTGGCTGCACAGATTCTGTAGTCCTGAGGTGCCCAAAGAAGAGGGATGAAATACAGATGGATAGAGATTAGACCTACTGGAGAAAGAGAGACGGAGGGAGAAAGAGAGAAAGAGAAACAGAGAGAGAGAGAGAAATGGCTGTTACCATAGAAATAAACAGCAGAAACTCCAGGTTCTGTTCCCAGCTGGGCAAAGCTACACTAACACTCAGACCTACCAGCCCTCTCAAAAATTCAAACTGTCACATCTCATCTCTCTTTGGTCTCTGTCTAACTTGGTGGAAAAGATATGCTCAGTTCAGGCCCTCGTGATTTTTTCTTGGTTATCCTTGTTCATTGTCCCAAACAATTCTCATGACTGCTAGCTGGCTAAGACTGCAGTGGCTAGGGACACAGCTGAGAGAGCCTCTCACACAGGCGGACAAGCACGTCTGATTTAGGGCAAGGGGATGTGCAGGGCTGCCAGCTCCATCAGATTTGCTGATGGCCTGCAATATATGAAGCACTACACCCCAGCCTGGTGCCCAGTGGTGACAAGGTCAGTGGGGTCCCTGTGCTCATGGAGCTTCCACCCCCCGATCAGGCTTTCTCTTGGGGACCTGAGCAAATATTCTGTGTAATGTTAAGTAAATCTTTCTGATTTATCACAGATAAAAAGTGATGCAGATTTTATTCATTCAACAAATAAATATTTGTTGAAATGTACTGTGCACTAGTGAACTTTCTAGGTGTTGAGGATAAAATGCTGGCCAACACGGACTCTGTTCCCACTTCCTTGGAGTTCATGCTTTAGTGTGGAAAACAGAGACTGAACAGATAATCACGTGGCGTAAGTGTTGTGAAGAACTACACAATATGGAAGGACGCACATGGTGTTGACCTGGGAGGTCAAGGAGCAGTTTCTGAAGAGGTCATGTTCAAGAAGATTAGTGCTCATTCTCTACTATTTGAGTTGGAAAGATTTAATGCAGAGTCAGAGTTTAGTCTCTCATTTGACTTTCTACCCTTACCTAGTATGGATATGGTCGTCTCCCTCCGTAATTAGCTGACGCTCGCTAGGGAGCTATACCCTCATCTAAATGTTAATATAAGCAAAACATTATTAGGAAGGTAACTTTGATGCAAATAAATAAATAAATAAAGGGTTCTGAAACCAAATACTAATTATTTTAAAATTATCTGCTGTGTTCGATTATCTGCGACACTTTTTATGAATATGGATCATTGAGAACTGACTGTAAAATACTACTTCGAGCAGCTAATTGATCTCCTCCACAGATCAATTTAAGTTTTATTATTTGTGCTTAATTCTTAAAAGACAGTTAATATTTTGCCAATTACTTTGCTGTATATCAAATTAACCATATCCTATGATGGTTTATGAAAGGAATTTTTGAATTCTAGCTTGAAATGCTAATGACTCACTTCTGGGAGGTTAGCTGGCTGCTGCTGCTGCTAGGAACACAGCTGAGACAACCTCTCAAGTCAGGGAAAAGCACCTATGGCACCGGTGAGTGGGGCAGTAGGACTAGGAGCTTGAATACGACTGCATGCTTTGGGTTAGCATTACCTTTCAGGCAGTAGCCACAGCAGCCTCACCTAATTCAAGTGTGGACAATAGAGAGAGGCCAAGACTGTGAAAATCCAGCCACCAGAAATTGAGCATTAGGAATTCAGACCACTTGGATTAGATTCATTTTATGTTAAAACATAGGTTCAGAAAACATGTTTATTGCAATTCACTGAAAAGAGCCAAAATATAGTCAGAATGGAGGTGACCTCAATGAGTCACCAAGTTCTTCGAAGATGTAAGTTTCTATGGCTTGGAAACTATACCCTGAATTTCAAAGCAAATTTTAATCTCCGTACTTGGACCCCTACCTGTCCTGGAAGCACGTGGTAAGGGCTTTCTGGAGCATGGTGCCATCTGTCTCACCTCTCCGGTCTACTTCACGGCAGAATCAGCAGGATACTGACCAGTGTTCCATGTGCAGGAGATACAAACTACAGCTGAAGCCAAAGTTTAAAATCTTTCTTGGTTTCCAGGGGTTCTTTGATTTGGAAATCATTTTAACCTTTTTTTGGTGACTTTATAAAAGCTGTGGATTTTGTTCAGTTTTAAAAGGGTTCATGGATCTATGTACATAAAATGTTGCTTTGGGGGGTGGGTAGTGGGGGAAGTTACAGACTTCAGATTAAGAAGTCTTGGCCAAAAAGTAAAATGGAGACCAGTCACTCTTATTTGGGCAGTAATATTCTCCTACTGAGTCTTCTTTGGTATAGATATAGGGTCTCAAATCACTTGTGGAGAGCTCATGTTTCACTCTATAAACTTTGATATTTATAATTTCTAGCCACTTTTAAGTAATGGAAGTTTCCATAATCCCATTTAACCCCAAACATATACTAAACAGATTCATCAAGTCTGGTGTAATAATTAATAATAATAATAATAATAATACCTCTGACCTTGATTTAATGTTAATCTTTTTTTTCTCAAAATGTAGAACTGGAGCTTGGATCTATTTTGGACCGGGGGCCTGAATTTTATGGCAAGGCAATATTTTGACTGGTTCTCTTTCTCTTTCCTGTGCATATTCATTTATTTTCCCTGACCTTGCCAGCTGTGATTTGGGAGCCCTTGAGGGTTGGAGCAAGGTGGGAAAAAAAAAAAGAATAGGGAGACAGGAAAGATCTGATTGACAGGTACTATTATGAACTGGCTTTAAGTTCATGGTACTATTGCTTTTCTACTTTCTTACAGACTTTTGTAGACTACACAAGAGTAAACCCAGGTAATTTTTGGACAACAGATGCTGCTATTAAAGGTTTGGTGAATTGTTACCCGCTGTGGTTGAAGATCAATGAGCTCCATGAAGGAAAAGCATCTGTATTGATGTCTGGTTTTCTGTGGTACCATCAAGCCTTAATAATTCTGAACATTTATTAATGTTGCATTGTTCTTTTGAAAGAATAGGCATATTCAGATTTGACTTTTCTCATCAGCAGTTTTCCAGTCCCCAGTCAATCTTAATCTGATATTTATTTATTCATTTTCTGTGTCTGTCTTAACCTGATATCCTCTCTCTCTTTCTCTCCATATATATGATATATAGTTATTATATGTAACAATAATACCTAACTCCTTGACATAGTCCTGGGCATACTCTGCCTACTTAAGGGAGTTGAGCAATTGTGCAAACAAAGGAAGTCAATACTTGTCACTTTTAACATTTGTAGATGGATAGGGAGGCACACGATGAGTGGGAGGACTGTGGGCTTTGGAGACAAAAGGAACTATGTCCAAACCTACGTTTTTCCTTTACCAGTTGTGGGAACTTGATGAGTCATTTATTATTTCAGCAGTTAGTTTGCTAATTAAAAAATTAGCATAATAATAACCACTTTGTGGTCATATTGCATGATCAGAGATAATGTTTATAAGGTGTCCAACGCTTAGTAGGCAGTCAATGAATGGTAGTCATTAAGATTAGTTTGAAAACACTTCCCAAGTCCCTTTAATGCAGAAGTTTATAAGCACTGCACATTCTCACCCTGTCTTAGTCTGTATCAAATATTAAATGTGGCTTCCAACACATTTACTGCTTTGAGAAGAAAAATAATATTTAAGTCGAAGCTATTTTTCTCTTCCACATGTGGTTTCTCATAGTTCTACATGTGTGGCTTGTTTCCTGGATTCCACTCAGTTATTATGCAACATCCTGATGTTCCAAAGATGCTGTGTTGAAGAAAGAGGCACATTAAAACAGACATAAGCAACAGAGTCAAACCCTGTTTGGTGGTGGCAAGAGATGAACTCGACCAGCTGTTCCCCAACCTCCCACAGGCTGTGCTCCCAGCTGAGTTCTCCATCATGGTTAGGTCAGAACCCAGGTTAATGAGCTTCTGGCAAGGTAGAGTGCTTATGGAGAAAACTGCAACTTGAGCTTTTGCGAGAGGATCAGGGAATACCTTTAGAAATTGTCAGTGCCATGACTTATTAGAAAGTTTATACTTCTGAACCCTTTCTCCTGTGAAGCTACCCTCTGCTGCTGACTGTTTCCCATCTGCCTTGCCACAATCTCTAATTATGCCCATGCATTCAACCCTTGTTCTTGACATATTTTGCTCTTGGTATTTGTTGGAAGCTTCTTCTATCTACCCTTCTGGATGGATCTGAAATTTCACGTGGCCAAGCATATTTGCGCTACTGATGGCAGAACTCAGGGTATGAGATTGCATGACTCCGAGAGCTTGCAAGTGAAGTTGTTTTAGCTTTCTTTCCCTCAGGGGTCCTGACCATGGTCTTGTACCAAGTGGATTGGACTTCTTAGTTGTGTCTTTCAATGCTCATGAAATATTCTGGTATTTCTGCCTTGCTGTGCATTTCTTTTTCTTTTGTTTAAAAAAAAATGTTTTCCATGTATTTCTTTACCCTTTGTCTGGAGAGAGGAGAGAGGAGACAGAGAGAGAGAGAGAGAGAGAGGGAGAGAGAGTGTGAGAATGCGAGTTACCTGTTTTTAAATGGAAAATAAATGAAGTATTCTTAGTAGTTTATAGAATGATAAAAAGCTTGGATTGGGAAGGAGGATTCACTTTCCACAGAATTCTGATACATGCTTTAGAAATGCTGGCCTTTTTGGTGTGCAACTCCCCAGGCTCTGTTCCAGCAGCTGGCAAGTTTGCAATGAATCTTCCCTGTAATTAATCAATTGGGGTTCACATGGAAGAGATCTTATTTACTGTGTCAAAATTTTGACAAAAGCATGAATGCAAAAGAATCAAACATGTACATAAAATCCAATTTTTATTTGACTGCATTCAAATAACAATTAGAATGCTCTATATCAGAAATGTGTAATTGCCTTTGCCTCGACTATGAATGTGTCATTTTTTAAAGGAGGCATGCTTTGGTTACTGGAATAGATATAACAGCCCTATAAGATCAAGAATAGAATAAATATGTTTAGGGAAGAAGAATAAAGTTCACAAATTCAAGAATAGGAATAAGAGGAGTTTTAGAGACTGAGAATAAGCACAGACAGAAGCAGAAAATGGGTCTTGTTCCAGAAATGCTATTTACATGGGATGGCTTTGTCGACCGAGTGAGGGACAGGTGGGCAACAGGGAAGACACAAAGCCCACCTCCTGACATGCTCTGAGGCACACTCATTTAAAAGGGCCACAGGGGAAGGGATGGTCTCATGTGAGAGCCAGATGTCAGTGAGGATGGGCAGAGAGAGGGGTGTTCAGTGGGGAAGCTGAGGATAGAGCCCTAACTTGGATAGGGCTTCAGCAGGAAGCAGACACACCACAGAATGCATTTTGCTTCATTACTTGCCACATGCCACATGCCACATGCCAATATACATGGCAACATATGTGTGATTATATGTTGCCAATATCTACATGTATACACACACATACACTATCGCCTTACTACTTTATCAGTTTATTTTAAAAAAAAGTTTCCACAACCTCAAAACGTTTGCAAAGGCTAGAAAATCACTTATACCAAAATAAATTTTTTGACCACAAAATAGTTGAATTAAAACAAACAAACCAAAAAAGAATATGGTGCAAGGCAGTGTCTGGGTAATTTTTTACATATGTACTATATAATTATGTATAAATTATATATATGCTATAATTTCCATATATATATATATAAAACCTTGTATATGCATGATAATTCTGGACGAAAGTTTAAAAGGCAGGCAGGAAGCAGGTCCTGTTCCAGAAGCGCTATTTACATGGGAAGGCTTTGCTCACTGAGAGCGAAGGACAGTTGGGCAACAGGGAAGATACAAAGCCCACCTCCTGTGTAGCCTCTATCTGGATTTTCAAGGTTTGACGATCACACGGTGTCTATTTTTTCTAGTTCTTGGCCTGCAGTGTCAATCAGTGCTAACATCAGGGCCCCTCTGGGGCATCTTGCTGCTATCGGGAGTCAGGAGGAGAGAAAAGGTGTGGATTTCTGTCGGGATGTTCAGGGTACAGTCCGTTTTTTTTTTCTTTTTCTTTTGCCTCACATACTGTTTCCCCCTCCTTGGAAATGACACTGCTGACAGTGCTCTTTCTCTGCAGTTTGCATGCTGCGGAATTCGCTGAAATCGTTGACGGCTTTCATGATAAGGGCGATCATCCTCCTGCACCTGCACCTGGCTGTAGGGAGGTAGCAGCGTGAGCAGAGGCAGAGGCAGCGAGCCAGCGGGTCCTCACCCCGCGCTCTGGCTCCTTCCGCTCACGACTAGCTCTGGACCCCGCTCAGCAGGGGGCTGGGGCGTTCTCTTCCCAAGTGGCAGCGCGCAGTGAGGGACTGGAGAAGAAGGTCTAGAGACTGAGTCTTTCCTTACCACTGTGATGTTGCCTTTTAACATACTGGCTCCTGGGAGTACATGACGGCTTCTTACATGAAGAATAATGGGGCTATCTGACCAAGCAAGATGAGAAAACAGACCACTTAGCTCTCTAGCCAGGTAAGAACAGAAACTGAGTCAAAACTAATGGTAGGAAGTGACTTTCGTGTGTAGCGCTAACTTCTATTTTCTGTGGAATGTTCTCAGAAACATCACCAAAAATGCGTTCAAAACAGGGAATGAAATTGCTGCGTGAAACAGAGGCAGGCCATTACATGTAGTGAGTAGTTACTGAGTCCAGGGAGTGCTGTCTCATCCCAGACATAGCGGGGGAAAGACTAATGCTTGCTCCGAAAAAGAAACTATCCACGGTGCGT
>PVKM010035999.1:0-14961 GCA_004027735.1 Carollia perspicillata
GCTCTCCTGTCTCTTATCCAAGACATAATCACTAAGAGCTATAAAGAGGTCTCAGATAGCAAGAGCATCCTGACTCTTGCTTTGAACAGGACAGGCTGTAGAATTCCCGAACACAACTAGGGCCAAGCTTCAGAATCAAGAAACAAAGTAAAGCTGCCACTGTTATTACCACCTAGATGCTTCCCATGGGCTGGAGTTTGCTTCCGTGGGGGATGGCATTGGGTGATGGATAGAGACAATTCAGCCAGAAGAAGAAGGGGACAGCGCCATGTGTGATGTGGGCGGAATGTCTGAAGGTATAGAAAGGCTCTTTGTTCAGGGGAAGGAGGGGAGTTGTGGGAACTGTGACTCTGGTCGGTCCTGGCCAGCAGATACTTACTGAGCGCTACGTGCCAGGGGATCTTTTCAGGTCCGAGCTGCATGCAAGACAGATGTGCACCCTGTTCCAGAGAGACAAACATTAACAACTGCACACATTTCATTGCAACCGGGACTATTGCTCTTAGGGAAAAGGATGGATGCTATGCAAGAATCAGACTGGGAGGGGTGGCTGAGCCTACTGTGGGGAGTCGGTAAAGGCTCCCCAGAGCAGGGACAGAGCAGGGCAGTGGAGCCAGCTACACGGGGAGAGAGCTGGCCCGGGAGGGGCCTCACTTCAAGCCTGGGGTTTCTGCTTGTCCCTCGAAGTGTCCTCTCTTCTCATACAGGCAAGTCAGCTAGTGTTGAAGAAATGAAAGAAAAACCTGATGAAAATCTTTTAAAATTAAAATTATTACCATAGAAATAATGAAAAACAACATTGTTTCAAACCACCTGACGTTGCCCAGATTCTGGGCTCACCCGGGCGCCTTCTGCACTCTGCGTGGCCTTGTTTCTAGGAAGGGTGCGCTCTATGGCGACCAGATAATCAGGAGGAGCTGAGAACAGATCTCCCCTCCCCACTGCCTTCACCCCTGTCTCCTCCCAAACCAGCTCCAGCTGCCCAGAGAGCCTAAGGCGGCTGAGGAGACCTACAGGCAGCCCCAGGAGGGGCCCCTTTCAGACACTGACGGGCTCTTCTTCAGATGCGTCTTGTCAGTCTTCAGCCCGAAGCTATCGTACACATTCACGTGATTCTTACAATACTCTTGAGGAGCCAGTTGGAGAAATGAGGCCCCCAGAGAATGATTGGGGCCAGGACAGGGACCAGGAGCCTGGCCGATGACTCTTTGTTCCGGGGATTTGCACGTGGACATGGATGGAGCCCTCAGACGTGTGAGAAGCACAAAGACACTCACATGGCTGGTGAGTGGTAGGGATTTCTGATTCCTGGCTCACTGCTCGCTCCATTCTTCTGTGACTTATTGTTAGCTAAAAAGTTTTCTCTGAATTTTGAATGCACAAAAGGAAATCACGCATGGATGTGTGAGAGAGGCCCAGAGACAGCGGCTCAAGTGCCCGTGCTGTGAAAAAGTCGGGTGTTGCTTTAAACCCTGATTCACAGTCATTCTGTTCCTGGGGAATGCGACTTGAGCTTTAGAAATGACATCAACCATCTTCAGTTTCACATCCATTCCCAACTGGATCTCACTTTTCACGTGTCTTGGGCAGCCCCCCGTAAACGGACATGACCACACACAAAGTGCTCTGCGCCGGAGAATGCCGCCTTCCTAAACTCACTGGGTGAGTGCCTGCGTGCTCCGTTAGGAGCAAGGTTTCTCCACATCCGTTACATCTTCCCACCGTCCAGTCACGTCTGCCTGGCCTGGCCGTGACAGGCTGCACCCATCTGTCTTCCCGACCCCTTCCCAGCAGCTGGGCTGGCGGGGCACCGGTGTATTTACTGTCTCTGTGAGCAGAGACCACTGCAGAGGCTCACAGCCCTGCCCCTGGGCAGCTCCATTCCTCCTCCTCCTAGAGCCAGCTCTCGTGCTCTGGAACTTGAGCGACTCCTGAGGTGTGGCGGGCTGCCTGCTGCCCTGTCTTGTATGACTGCAAGGGCCCCCCAGAAGGTGCCTCCTCCAGGCCTGCCTGCTGCCCGTCTGGCCTGGACAAGTGAAAAATGCCCACAGCGAGCACCAGGCCCCAGGGAGGGAGCCACTTGCGTTCCACGGCCATCACCCGAGTGCCTCCTCCGTAAACACAACACACTACTACCCTTGCTCGAGCCCTGCGCCCTGACCTTGCTCAAGGGAACTTGGGCTCCCATGGATGAGGCTGTGAATCAGTTTGGTATCTTTCCTTTCGATCCAGTACAGGAATTTAGATTTGACCTCTGCTCTGGTCCCGCTAAAGTCCTTCTTGGCACTGTAGACTTCCAGCCTTTGTAGACAGAGCGTCTATCATCGCCCTGATTAATGCCAAAGCTCCGACGGGGTGGGATCCAGGGGCAAACGCCACTTCGGAGGTGTCTCGCCTCCATGTTGAGTGCAGGTGTCTTTAAAGGCAGCGGTGTCATCTCTAACACACACGCATCAGCACTCAGATGGCTCCAGGGGGCGTTAACAGTTTCCCAGCGCAACGCCCGGTGCCATGCCACCTGAGGGGCCCCCGTCCAGGTCCGACAGGGAAAGGCAGGGGAAATCTCAAAGTAAATCCAGTTCTCAACCAAACCGGATGTATCGAGGACAAACTCGGAAACGTGATGCTGTGCTTTTCTCGGCACTGATGGAGAACTCTGCTCTTCTCAGCACCTTTCCAAAGAGGAAGGAAAAAGAGACAGTGGAAAACCACGGCACCCCGAGGCTGAGAAGGGACACAGGCGCGAAGCCTTCTCCACTTCCAGTGTAGGAAGTGGGATTATTCTGCAGGAAAGAGGCTTCATTGTTCAGTGCCTACGCTTTTTTTCTGGCCTGAAAATAGGATTAAGGATTACCCACACAGCCTCTAGTATAAGTTATTTATACTCTTTCTACAAAGTACACTGAATCACTTTACATGGACTAACCCAGTTTTTACAGCTGTCTATGCTTAGAGCCACGGAGGAGTCAAAGATGACAGATCCTGCAGTGAGTGGATCGCGTTTGCACCACTTTGCCCAGGGTGGTACGGAGGAGAGCTCAGCTGATGGTTGCGGAGTGAATGGGGGGAAGATGAAAGAGATCATCCTCAAGAGATTAAAACCTAACTGGACATCACAGACAAGTATACACGTCATGGTGCTGCAAGGCAGACTGGAGAGTGTCTTAAGAACAAACAAAGATTTGGGGTGAAAGGTGAAGGAAGGTGACATTCAGATGGCTGGACACAGGACTGCTGCCTGGGAAGGGGTCTCCCTGGGCTCTGGGGGCAGGTGGAGCTTCTGTGGGAAGGAGGGAGGGCGGATGTCTCATAGACAGAAGCACAAGCACCAGCTAAAGGTGGAGAAGGGAAGCTAGAGGAACGCTGGGTCACAGCTAGTGTGCAGACACGCACAGCCTTTCTCCCTCAAAGGAGGTCACTCAGGCCACCACCTTGGACTCCAGGGCCAGGTGGGAGCAGGCAGCGCAGGTAGGAGCGAGGCCCTGGTCCTGGTGTCTAATGGTCTCGCTCTCCTTGCTCACCCATCCAGCCTCGAGCCCTTCTCCAGATGGGCAGGACGCCAGGCGGCCACGGAGCAGGAACCCGTCCACCTGGACCGTGGAGGACGTGGTCTGGTTTGTGAAGGACGCTGACCCGCAGGCCCTGGGGCCTCACGTGGAGCTCTTCAGAAAGCATGTATGTGTGCGGCGGGCCTGGCCCAGGAGGGGGCAGGCGCGGGAGGAGGGTGAGGTTCAGGAGCTCAGGGCTGGGGGTGGGTGGGCATGCTGAACTAAGTCCTGGGGGACACGCAGGGAGGCCAGTTGGAACCACAGGCCTCTCAGAGCACAGCAAGCACTTAGTTTGTTTTAAAGGGCTATTTATCCCATCTGTTCCGTCGTTTTGGCCTTTAACAGGAGTGCTTGTTTTCCTGCCCATCCATCCATCCGTCCGTCTGTGCACTCACCAAATATTTATAGCCCATCTATGACATGTCAGGCGAACCACACTGGGGTGTAGTCCTAAACTGTTTGTGGATTAAGTAAGATTCGCACACAGAGTGTAAGCGTGGTGCCTGACTTGGAGAGAGCCTCCAGTAAGCAGGCATTCCCATCATTGTCTAGGAGATTCTGAAATACATAAAGATGGTAAATGAAAAAAGAAGTAAGAATTAATACTTTACCTGCCAAGCTTACTATGTCAGTTTTCCACTTCTGCTATAATGAGTTACCACAAATGTAGTAGCTTAAAACAACACAGTAAAAATTTTTAAATTAAATTCATTGGGGTGACACTGGTCAGTAAGATTATGGAGGTTCCAACTGTACAATCCTATGATGCATCATCTGTATATTGCATTGTGTGTTCACCTCCCGAAGTCAAGTCTCCTTTTGTTACCATATGTTTGACCCCCTTTACCCTCTTCTACCTCCCCTGACCCCAAACAACACAACTTTGTTCATTTACAGCTCAGTGGGTCAGCAGTCTCACCGGTCCCACGGGCTGAGGGCTGACATTCTTTCCAGAGACTTCTGGGAGAACTCATTTCCTCGTCTTTTCCAGCATCTAGACCCACCCTCATTTCTTGGCTCAGACCCCCTCATCCTCATCCTCAGAGCCACAGCATTAAGCAGGGGCCTTCTCCGGCCACTGACTCTGTGGTTCTTCCTCCCATGTTCACGGTCCCTGTGATCGCATAGCCTCCTCCACCCCTAGTCATCCAAGTATTCTCCCTGTGATAAAGGCAGTGATTGGCAGCCTTAATTCCACCTGTGAACATAGTTTCCTTTGCCAGGTAACCTAACAGATTCACAGGTTTCAGGGGTTAGGATATAGACATCTTGGGGAAAAAAGGAGAGGGAACATTCTTCTGCCTTCTGCAGTTAACCATTAATTTTTTCCTGCCTGTTTCTCATTTTATTTGGTGATTGTATCATAGAAATCATACTCTCAGATCTGGGGAGGGTCCTATCTAACCCAACACTCACATGTTATTAGGGGTGTATTTGACCTCACCTAACTGGGGCCATGAGAGCAACAACCCAGGGTGGGTTATGTTAAGACAGAGCTGGGTGGGAGGAGCCTGGCTGTCTGTCTTCCAGAGTGACAGACATGGTGAATGTCTAGGGGGTGGGGTAAAGAGAAACATCAGGCAATGAAGCTTCTGGGAGGGCTCGCAGATGAGATCTGTGCACTCTGACGTTTTGCCAAGGACACGGAGAGTTATGACACAGAGTCAGCACTTCATCAGTAACTGGAGGGCTGGTGAGGGGAATGAGTGGGAACCACAACCCAAAATGTCCATCTCCAGTGACCTGAAAACAACACTAGGTTAATGAGGAAGCCCAGCCCTACCAGGTCTACGAGTTCAACAGGACGAATGGGGGCAATGCCGGGACCTCCCGGGACTGCATTCCTTGAGTAGTTCTCTGTGCTAAACCCTGGGGTTCAGCATGGGCAGCAACTAGTGGTCTGCCACCCAGCATTCCTGACAGGGCCAACGACACCTGAACTCCCTCACAGAGTGTAATTAGCAATCTAGTAATCAGCTAAAGGCAGGTGGGCTTAGAGATAGGAGATTAAGGTGATGGACGGAAGCCAGGCCCTTACATCAGCACCCAGAGTGGAAAGGGAACCACTGATTTCAGGGTCCGATAGGTGACCCTTCATCTAAGTTCAGGCTGCTATAACGGTGTACCATAGACTGGTTGGCTTCTGAACGATACCAATTCGCTTCTCAGTTCTGGAGGCTGGAAGCCCACCATCGGCCTGGTCTGCTTCTGGTGAGAGCCCTGTTCCGGGCTGCAGATCGCCATCTTGTTGTTCGAGGACACTACTCCCAGTCACAAGAGTCCACCATCATGGCCTAATTACCCCCCAAAGTCACCGCCTATTGGAGGTTAGGATTTCAACACGAATAGGGGAGGGGCATACATTCCGTCCTTCACGTGCGTCTTGCTCATTTAGCCCTAGTTTCGACGAGGAGATGACCATCATCGGTGGGATACTGGGGCCATGCGGAAGTGTGCTTGATTCCTTCAGTTAGGTTGACGCGGGAATAGGAAAGGCCCAGTGTGTCCAAGTGCCCCAAGGAGATGACGGGAAGAGGAGCATGTAGCATTTTTGCTTTATTTTCTAAAGAAGGTCTGGTCTTGGGGCTAAGAGAATGGGCACCTAAGGAGATCCATATTCCCTCCCCTCATCCCCTGCAGCCATGGTTTAATTCCTCTGACCGTCTTCTGCTTCTCCTTTGTTCTGACCCTGTCCCACCAGGAGATTGACGGTAATGCCCTCTTGCTGCTGAAGAGTGACATGGTTATGAAGTACTTGGGCCTGAAGCTGGGACCCGCGCTGAAGCTCTGCTACCATATCGACAGACTGAAGCAGGCCAAGTTCTGAAGGCTTTTAGAAAACGGAAGCCAAATCCAGACAGCACATCTCAACATTATCTTCTGCCTTACCAACATCCAGCCACCGTCACAAAACAGATCCTCTTCTTAAAAACAACAGCCCCAGAGATGTAGTCTTTCTACAAAACTCATGCATCTCCGCCTTTTCAAATATTCAGCCTGGTCCTTTTGAAAGGCTCCTTGGTGTTAATGATTTGCCAAAAAACGACAAAAATGCCTACTATTTGTAACATTCTTGATAGGTTGGTTGCCGTTTGAGTGGGTCCTATTCTTACCCCCACCCAAAGGAAGATGGGGAACCGAATGCTCACGCCCAAGGAGAAGAACTTCAGGGGGTTCCAAGGTTGTGAGCAGACCCTCTGTCTCTGCAGACCTCGCGGGGACGCCCACCACAGCACCCCCTGGTCTTTGACTCGGACCTGCAGACCTCTCATTGTGAGCCTTGCCTGATTCAGCTCTTGAAGCTGTCTTCTAAGGATAAACGCCTCACCTTGCACTATCTGGAAAACTTGAATTCTTTTGCTCTCTGAAAGAGAAGGAAAAAAAAATCTTTTCTATTCCTAGCTATCTGAAGTACTGAGTTATCCCACTAGAGGGCAGACTGCTAATGAAATTCCAGGACTCTCACTGCTGTAGCCTGAGGATTCAGGACTCAATAGATGGGTTAGGGTTTCTGTGAACAAGATCTAGCCCACACAAACGTAGGAACTTTATTTCAAGGTCAGCACCACAGATTGTAACTGGGGAAGACCCAATTACCTCCCAAAGGTAACTGGAAAGAAATCGTCTCCTAGAAGGTTCTACTTCATATCCAATCATTATTACTGACTGAGATGTACAAGCAGCAAAGGCAAGAATTTGGAAGTACATTCTCCCCAGATGGGGCTTTGGAGTTTCTTCCTTTCCAGAATCCTCACTGAGGTGTCAGTATGTTGGCACGCTGAAGAGTCTTAGTGACATTTAGCCATGGGTGTCTCTCTAAAAAAGAAGAAAAATGTCTCAACTAAGCTTTGAAATGGGAAAGTGTTGATTTTTAGTTACCTTGCTGGATTATGTAGTCATGTGTGGCTAATTTTTCTAGTTCTCAACAAATACACAGACGTGCTATTATTGGGTTTAATTCAATTTACAAGTAGGTTTTCCTTCCTCACCACGGACTAACAGAAAAAAAAAAAAAAAAGATTTGCTACCCCTTTGCAGCTGTGTCCAGGGAAGGACACTACATCCACAATTTCCTGGGCAGACAAACAACCTCGTCTTCATTCTTCCTTTCATCCCTCTCCTTCCTCTCTTTCCCTCTCTCTTTTTTTTCCTTCCTTTGTCATTGAACAGAAAACACACCTTCCAAATGAATTCACCTTTGTCATCGGCTTATCTTCTTCCTTAAAAAACATCTGTAGTGTTGGCAATGAGGAGATAAAGACCAGACTTTGCCATCTGGAGAGTGAGCATCAGAAAGAAGCTCAGCGCTTGCCTTGGCCCAAACACAAATCAGAAAAGGCACAGCTACCTCCGGGATGCAGCCTGCACCGGGGTCTCGGCTGGAGAGTGGATGGGGGGTGGGGGTTGCAGCCCCCTCACGCCAGCCACCAGGTGCCCGTGTGCAGGGCGTGGCCTCTACAAAGGAGGGCAGCCCTGGGTGGGTTTGCAGGTCGGTCCTCTATACAGCAGTTAGGACCTGGGTGACAACCGTAAGAAATGCTCCACGCCATGCTGCGTGTGGTCTGGAAACCCCTCAACAACCCCTGTTTCTCACCCCTCTCTTTCTGTTTGATTCTCCGGAATTCATGGTGCCTCTTCCATTAACACATACCTCATTTAGAGACTTTCAGAGTTTCCTACCCACCCTCACAGCAGCACCTCCCTCACTACACAAACAGGAACATCATGCCCCCAAATTAAAATCAACCCCAAACAATGTCAAAGAGACACTTTGAGTAGGTTTCAGGGGCGAGAGATGTTCCCGTCGCAAGTCTCGGAGAAAGCTGGACCTTGTCCACGTGTGACTGCTCTCGCAGAGGTGCGCTCTCACTTTGCATTACACTTTGGGCAGGACAGATTGCTGAAGCCATGATATTTGAGGCTTGATTTTTAAAAAAATCTCGTGACTCTTAAAACAAATGCTGCCTTATCAGAGAATAGCCCAGGGAGGAAATTCCACCTTGCCTGTTTTGCACTGGAGTGCAATTAGCCAACCAAATTATTGTAGCAGTACTGCGATTATAATGAATTTTCACCCCTTTCGAAAATCTTGTCAAACCAGGCAGCTAAAAAGCTTAGCAAATGCAAAACTTGCCAGGCCATTTCCTCTAAACAGCCCTCAGAGAGTCAGGCCATGTGCGTCACTCCTGCCTAAATGTGAGCTTATTCAGGGGCCTCACATGTGTGCAGTTAGGGTAGTTGTCATTCCACCGCCGTAGCTTTGCTTCGCATTGTGACAGATAATACTATTTGTTTTGTGTAATTCCAAAATAGAGATAGAGTCTCTGTGTGTGTGTGTGTGTGTGTGTGTTCACGTTCCATACATTTTCAATTATACTTTTCTGTTAAACACTTAAAAAATCTAGAGACAATTCTATTGCCTAATGAGTTTTAAATATTTTCTGAAGCGCATTATTCCTTTGGTGAAGACTTTGGATAAAAGGTGTGTGTGTGTGTGTGTGTGTGTGTGTGTGTTTCCTGACATTGTAGTTGAAGAGCCTTAGGAAGTGGGTGGGAATATATCAGCTATTACATTTGCTTGGTTCTTTAAGTATGCGTCCCCAGCTTTGTAACACAGAAACAGAACCTGCTCTAGGCTGTTCTTACGCTGTATACCCTCTAACGCCAGCAGGGTGCGCTCTGGAGGCAGCTGGGGTCCTCTGGGCCAACCCAACTCAGGGGAAGACCCGCTCGCTGTGACTGAGGGGAGAGGCCCAGCAAGGGAGAGCGGTGGGCAGGGAGCCCCTATCTTCACACCTGTTCACCTCCCACTAGTGCGTTCACTGGGCTCCTATCATTTCCCTTCAGCAGGTCTGCTGAGGCTTTTTCCTTTCAGTAGGAAAAAGGAGTGAAGAGCTAGCTAGCTCCTCAGGAGAACCAACTACGACACTGAAATCCTTTGCAAAGGAATTCCGAGCTCGGGTTGGTTTTCTTGGGAAGAAAATCAGCAAGGGAGGGAAGACAAAACTAAAATTTGTTAGGAAAGCAGAAACAGAGCACCTCTTCTCACAGCCCCAACCCTTTAAGCTGCAATAACCTATTTTTGTATTTATGTCCTGTATGAAATATTTCTTTTTAAAAATTAACATCATTTTATAATTGGTTTCTGGAATTGTTTTAGGAGAATTGTGCCATATCTCTGAAGACAATTGGAGATGCCCAGAGGTGGCTATGGATCTGATGTAGGCATCGTCAGAAGGTCTGAAGCGATGAAACCATCAAGCTTTCCTCCTGAAGACACAGCCAGGCCTTCCTGCGTGGGGGCCTGAGACGGGCTCTGAGAGCGCTTTTCCGACTCTTCTGCAACGGCGTTAGACGAGAAGGAGATTTGACTTTTTTTTTTTTTTTAATCTCACATAACAAGACATGGGATTGTGCAGGAATAGAACATTTTTAAAAATGGCGACATTTTGTTAAGGAGAAGAGTGAAAACCTGCCCGTGGGTTTGGTTTATTTTTTGTTATAAACACACTGCAAGACCTGCGTGGGGTTGTCCTGCCCTGCGTGTGTTCCCTGTGGCAGGAGTGGGCCGTGCGGAGAGGCCCGGAGGTGAATCCAGGGAGGCAGTGACGTCAGTCCGGCAGCAGCACCCTGGTACCCCACGCAACACCTGGTACCTGAGCTTCCGGCTCTTCCGACCCCTGGCTGTGCCACCGGCCAGAGCACTCGGACCTCAGCTTCCAGGGTGTCCTCCCTCCTGATCGAAGATGATTCCTTCACGGGAGATTGGAAGCTGGGGATTTTTGGAAACGTAGCATTTATTTGAAAGAGAATCGCTCTTATTTATCGCCACCAGTTAAATGTGACGGAAACATGTCTGCTAACAATTTGCTTTGTGTAATTTGTTCTAATGCTAATAGGCAACAGCTGGGGCACTTCCTGTGGTAAATTCCTGTGTGGTTACAGTGGTGTGGTCGCACATGGACTTCACCAAAACGCTGTGCTTGAGAAGAAAGCTCACGCCGGCTCTCCCAGGCTCCAGGACAACTCCCCTGAGTCGCAAAAGCACATTTTTACAGGAGGATTTGCTTTTTTCCACTCTCTGCTTTCCCAAGCAAGGCCCTGGACCTTAAAGTCCTACAGAAAGAGCCTGGGGGTTCTCCTCACACTTAGGGTAGACTTTGGTTTCCCTCCAGAGGAAAAGACAGCACACAGAGCTTCAGAAAGACACCTTCCTCCAGGTCAGCGCGCCGTACCAACGTCGATATTGAGAGGATGGGGCTCGAGATGATCGGAGACACGCTCGAGAGCCAAGAACTGGCTTGGCAGCTGACTATATAATGATGTCAGACTGTGTGGGGACAAAGCATCTTTCTGCCCACAGGGTCTAAATATACACTTTGACTTGCTCTGCGCTGCCAGCCCACCATGCTCTGCTCCGAGCTTGACTGCGTGACCTGAGCCTTAGAGGTGGTCCCGTGCCCTAGAGGCTTACTGCAAAGACCAACACAAGTCCTCCGTTGGAGCCTACTCTGAAACACAGCCAAAGCCTTGCTTCTCCAAACAGCTCGCTATGAGATCGCAGACCCTCCCTGGGTGTCGTTTCACAACAAGCATGTGTGACCGGAGGCTACCTCCACCATCCATGCGGCGTCCTCCCAACTCAGGAAGGCTCTGCCTCCCTGTCAAGGTGCTGGATGCCTTCCCTACAGCCCTGAGAAGTGGCTGGGCCTGACCACTTCCCATCAGGAGGAGTTCACTCCCAGAGGAAGTGGTTTATTTCTTTGTTGGACAGCTCTGGTTGTGAAAAAGTTTTTTCTCAGGGAGGCACAGATGTCTGTGAATCAGACACAGACGTTTGAGACGAAGCCAACTCTGCAATCTTTCTCTTTTTAACAGAGCTTGTCCGGGCAGCAACTACACCTATAATACAAACTGACACTGGCAAGTAGATCCCAGCTCTGCGGCATCAGGATGGAGGAGCAGACACCCGATACGAATGTGGCCACTAGCAAATTTTTTGTGGCCTTGTACACACACAAAAAGGGTGGCCTGGAGAATTTTCAGTGCAGTTGTAAATCTGGCTGTGTTCACATAAGCGTGTGATAAAGTTACATCAGCTTACGTGAGTGAGTCTCTAAGGCCATGCGCCTTCCAGTTGTTAAACCATGAAAAAGGTGCCGTGACCCATCGAAACCCTGGCTCTTCATTGTCCTCATTGGTGATATCATGATGGAGGGAGGCTTTAGTTTAGACAAACGCAGGTTACGATGGATGCTAGGCGAGTAAACACGGTCTTTTGTGAATTTATGAAAGTGACACAGTCGATGACCCCCCCGGCCCAAGTTAGATGTCATGCTTGTGTGTGCGTGTGTGACTGAGCACCAACCTGAGCGAATGCGGCGAGGAGTGGGAACTGGGGAAGGTTCGGGAAGGGGTTGCAAAGGGAGGTTTTGCTTTCTAGAGCATTCTCTTTTATTCAGAAGAACTACCTAGCAATGATTTAGAAACCAGACCCCCAAGTACACCAAGTGTGTAATATATGTAGCTTACTTAGATCAATTTCTAGAGCAGAGTCTCTATGAAAATACTGAAATCTTGGCACACGGAACAAGTAGATACTGCCCAGCACCTTGGCCAACACCCGCCACATAAAAGGCATCTCATTAACATTCACTGGCTGACTGAATAAACAAATGCTTGACCAGTTTGCATATTTTCTCCGAAAAGCTACTAGTCCTTCTTTGAACCCCAGTGTCTGCACTGAGAGGAAATCGCAGACACCTGTCGCAGACAGACCAAGAGAGGAGCACGGGGCCTTACCTTTCCTCTGGCTCTCCAGGCGTGAAGAGGTCAACCTCCGGGTCACTGACTTGCATTTCACTTGTGTCTCTTTGTCTTAAAACCTCACATTCCGACTGGCCTAATGCTCTACTGCAAGCATTAGAGAGTGACGAGGGGTTGTTTACAGCTTTAATTTTAAAACTTCTTTTCCTTTTCCCCTCAACCCATGATGCCTCTCAGAAATGAGCAATTTCCATCAGCTGGTTAACTGCAGGAGGGCACGTGGTTCCCTGGGGGGGGCAGAGAGCGCTTTCTGTGAACCCTGCACTCCCGGCATCTCGCCCCCTTGGCGGGGCGGGCCTGCCCAGGTGGGCTTCCCCGCAAGCGGCCCTCTCTCACACCTGCTGACGGTGGGCCCACTGAGCACACGCAGCCCACAGGAGATGGGTAGACGAGAGCTGTCCCCAGTCCTTTTCCATTCTTGACTCATCTCCTCCCTGGAAAGCAGATGCGAAAATATCAGGGGCTTCCCTTTTTTCCCCAAATCGTTGCATAGAAATTTTGAGCATAGAATCATATGACCAAATTCTTTTCGTAAGCACACCAAACCTCAGAGTGTTTTACCTGCAAAGAAATCATCTCAAAAGCCAGAGGGTGTGCTCCAAGGATGTGGTCATTGCTCTGAATATTTTTAGCGAGGGTCTTTTGGGGTCATCTTTAGAAGCCAGGACCCATTCTTTCCCAAGTGTTGTTGGAAGCCCTCGTGCTCATGTGAGGGTGCATTTTTTCTATTCGGAGCAGGCGTGGGCCCCTGGGGTGGTGTCTGGAGGACAACACAGGTGTAAATGGTGTGCCTCCATACTCAGTCGCTTGTCCTTTCCTTGTGTGTGTTTCCTTACTCGGTTCAAATTTGAGCAACAACAGCTGCAATTAATTTGTTGATTTAAATATCTGAGGCAGATATCAGTATGAAGAGCTGCAGTGTATAGGCTACTTTGAAGGACGATATCATCCGGACATGTAACATTAACCAAGTCAATTTTGAAGTAGCCTCATTCTGTACCTTTAGGCATGGTGAGCCGAGGATACTGTGATGTTTGAAATGCACAGAGATAGCCCTCATACCTAGAATTCTAGAATCCCAGGGGAATTGGGAGGACGAACCCTTGAAGGACACCTGGAGGGCTCACCTTCTGTGTAGAACCTTCTTCACCCGTCTCCCATGGGTCCCTCACTACATGCTAGGGGCAGATTACGGTGCAGTGCAAAAGCAGCAAGCCCTCTAAGTTACCAGACGCCCATCTGCTCACCAGGAAGATGAGGGGCATCCAGCTGACGTTTAAGGGCACTTCCAGCTCAGTTATTTTCGGAGAGGGCCAGTGGGGCTCTCGGTTCGTTGCTCTTCTTTTTTGTGAGTTCCAGGCCCTGCCCTTCCTCCTGTCCAACCTCACTAGACATCTTACCCTCTTCTCGCTCAGGCCCGTAACTCCTCCTCGAGGCAATATAAGCAGCACCTTGCTCTCTCTTCTCGTTATTTTTTACTTTCCATTTCTTTCTTTCCTCCTGCTTTTTGTTTCCTCTTTTCTGTTTTTCTCCATTCTACTAACTCAGATGCGTTTGGGGAAGGAGAAGAGATAGGGAGAGAACTAAAGAATTAGCAGGCTGCGTCCTCTCCCCCTGGCCTGGCAGTCCTGACCCCGGCCTACCCGCCACCGTCTCGCTGTCACCTGCCCACAGCTTTTCTTGGCTCTGTCAGACTTCCAGCCCAAGCTCCATTTGTTGTTTCCAGTTTCAAGGTCTAGTGCTCGCAGTCTGTCCTTGACTTTGGGAACAAGAGTCTTCTCCCTTTTAAATGCTTCGTTCTGTGACTCACCCTGACGGTTCACTAATACCCCCCCATCAACGTTCCCCAAGCATAAGCCCAAATGCCCATCCCACTAGGTGTCCCTTCTCCTTTGGCCCTCAAGGTCAAGAGTCTAGTGACCTGGAGCCAACCTGACATACCTCTTGAGAAGCATGAGTTGTTTTCCCCAGCCATGTTGCCTCCTGCGACCTGTGTGGAGTCACTCTCACATCCAGTGGCAACTCTGGCTGCTCTGCCGTTCTTTATAGAACATGTAGCTTTGTCCAAACCCACTTAGAACTGACTGCACCTACCAGTGACCAAGGCCAGGCCGGTGCGTCGTATCTTCCTGAGCAGGGTCCGGCCAGGAGCAAAGATGAAGGCTAACGACACAATGTCAGAAGCATTTCCGGGGTAAGGTTTTGTTCTCAGACTTCACAATTCTGCTGAGGTGTGTGCAGTATTAATTGTCTTGTGACTGAACAAGGGGAGAAGATGATGTATTTCCCAAAAGAAAATGTGGTTTAGAGGAGAGAAAAAGGCAGCAAAGTTTTGGAAAGAGGATGCTCTATTCCTGGCCATTATCCAGCCCAATCACACCCCCTCAAGGTCTTTCTAGAAGTCAAACTGTTTCCATCTCAGGAACAGAAAATGTTTTTGCCCAAGTGTGAGAGAGTTTGGAATTCCTTGATTTCTTTTTTATTCACCTTTTAGCATTTTTTATTAATGTTTTTTTTGTTTGTTTTAGAACTCTTGGTTTTCTTTTTTAAAAATATATTTTATTGATTATGCCATTACAGTTGTCCC
>PVKM010036000.1:0-14954 GCA_004027735.1 Carollia perspicillata
CATTTTACATAAAAATCCAGATTTCCTACTTCTCTAGAAAAAATAACAAAAGCACTTTGCGATCCTGGGCCCACGTTCCCGTGCGGAAGGACCTGCCCTGGCAGAAGGGGCAAGCGTCCTTCATCTCGCAGCAGGCCCCACCCAGCCTGCTGCACTCGTTTCCTTTCCAGCACTGCCCTTACAGGCGTTTGGATTTGAGACCCAGGCTGTGGGAATTTTTTTAAAAAAAGGAATCCATCATTCCTTTTCCTATAACAAAGTGCTTAGCAAAATGGAAAGGCTTTCCAGATGGTGATTTTCTTGGTCAGCGGCTCAAAGAAAACCATACCCATCACATGTCTGGGTCTTTGCTCAGATTTTTCCTTGTGCCTGGGAAACTTATAATACTTTCTTCTTTCACTTGGAAAGACTTATAGTAATTCTTCAAGGCTCCAGAGAGCTTTCCTTGACTTCCTCCCTTGAGTGTTGATTAGGGTTCTGCCCTCTGTCTCCAATGGCATCCTCCCCTTACCTCCATCCTTGAGCTTATTGCCCTGTATTGTGTGTAGGGCACTGCTTAGCATTAACGTTGACAACCGAGGAAGTGTTTGAAGGGATGAGTGGATGAACGTGTTAAGTCCTGTATCATGACGTTTCTGATTGTTGGGTATGTCTGTCCAGTAGCTCCAGTCCAAAGTAAAGCTCCACAGCACACCGAGCCTCAGTTACTTTTCTCTTCCCCATTGCGGAAGAGGAGGTGTGGAGCATTGCCATTCCTTTCCACCCCGGAGCCGCCTCTTGGCTGCGCTCCTGACCACCGTGAGTCACGGCTTTTTTTGTATGTGAAGCGAACCCTCGAGATTGAAGCAGTAACTCCTCAGCGCCTCTCCTTGTGGTGGATAACTTTTCGTGTTGCTCCCTACAACCTTCAAGAGGATAGAATCCAAGACTTAAATGCAGAATCAAACAGGCTCTCTTCAGAATGTTTATACCTGGGTCCTGTTACCTTCGGACCAGATTCCTCCCAGCCTTTGAGCAGCGAGGACAGCGTTGTCAGCTGTTGTCAGAGCATCTGCTGCGCATTTTCTCTCCAGGGTGGTCTGCCCATAAACTGGCCTCGTAACTGAATATACGGGGTGCTGAGGCTGGGGGCCTGCCTTCACTGACCTGGATGGCGAATTCTCTCCTTATCATCCTTGCACGTACACATTTGATGCACGCCAAGTAGGTGTGCATTCTTTCAGGTTTACAGTCCAACAGAGTGATTTTAAAAAGCAGACGAAAGAAAAGAAGGATTTGTCCTGACACCTAGCAACATTTAATAAATGTCAGCTATTACTGCAATATTATACTTTGTGTTTAACCTGATGGCTTATGGCAGACTTTGACATCTGTTTTCTTTATTTGATCTATGGCGTTAACCTCATGGGGTAAATATTACTATTTGCCACATTTTGCAGATGAATACAACAAGCCTCAAAGAGATGAAATGACTTAGCTACAGGATAGGTCTTCATGAAGGTCTTCTGCCTCTAAATCCTGTCTTGTTTTTTTTTCTGCTACACCATCCATGTTCCTTCCTCATTTGGGTTGGTGGCTTGTTACTCAGCTCCATATGAGCAGGGACCAAATCTGTTTATTCATACTTGGCTGTAGTGCCTCCAGAGCCAAAGACAGTGCTTGGCATCGAAAACATAGTCAGTAATATTTGCTAAATGAATTCATGTTTCCTGGTCAGAGCCAGACTTAATGGCTCTAGTGGTCAGCCCCTCGTCCTCGGCCTCCTGCTGCCGGCCTCCCTGACCTCTGTGCAGGCTCTCAGCTACACGGAGGTGTTTCTAGTGTAACCAGAGAGGTGAGAGAAAGATTGCTAAGTTCAGCTGGCTTTATGCCTACATGAGACGATTGGATGTTAAAACGAAAATTGGATAAAATCCTTCTCTCACAGTGGCTAAAATAGAGGTCACGCCTACTGGAGGAAAATACTGTTTTTAGAAAAGACACTAAAAAAGGCAATGCATGTAGTGTGCACCGTGATACAGGAACCCATCAGCACAGTCCTCCTTGTTGAGGTGGGCTCTCACTTTGGGTATCTGGGAGCTCGGGATAGGTAGACATTGACTGAGGCAAAGGAGGAGGCGGGCCATAAATCCCAAAGGTTGCAAGACAGGGCATTCTTCTGGAAGGGTAAGTAAATCTCATTTCTCTGGACATGTGTGTTGGTTTTAACTCTTTGTTGTTGTTGCTGTTGTATTGTTATCTTCAAAATGGGAGTAACTGTTCTGCTGTTGTAGGGATATATTCATTTAACCAGTGACGTAAACCTGTGTAGTATCTACTCCACAGAAGGCATGGTGCCTGGCGATGGGGAGACAAGGCAGAGGGCAGGAGTGTCCTTTATGTCAAGGAGCTTCCAAGTCTAGGACCAGGTGCAAGAGGCTGTGAAAGCCCTGTTTTCCCACATTTTATTATTAAAATTTTCAAGAACACGGAAAACCCGAAATACTTTTATAGGGACCACTCAGCACTATCATCTGGATTCTGCCACTAACATTTTATGTACTTCCTTGCCATCTCTCAGCCTACCTTAAGTTTTCGGAGTAAGTTGAGCCATCATTACACTTGTGAATGTAGTTTGAAATACTAAAGACCCTTCACGATTCTGAGATAGTTTGTAAATTCTGTCAATATTTAAATATTGATTCTGCTTGATTGCTGTCTATAAACATCATCAACACCTGCACTAGAATTTATTAAATATCTACTGTGTGCTTTTAAGTCTGCTGTCTCATTTAATTCTTCAGAAAATCCTGTGAAGTAGATGTTATCACTTATTTTGCAAATAAAGAAGCTGAGGGTGGCAGGAGATAAGTATTGGGTTGGCCGAAAAGTCCATTTAGTTTTTTCTGTAACATAAAAGACCCATTTTTCATTTTCACCAATAGCTATTGATTTGGATACTTGGAGTGTGACGGCTATCTCCCGCCATTTTGCTTCTAGTGAGTAGACACCAGGGGTGCTGCTAAACATCTTCCCATGCACAACACAGCCCCACAGCAAAAAATTATTTGGCCAAAATGTCAATAGCATCAAGAAACTTCACAAACCACTTTTGACACACGTGATCAGTCATAGCACCTTCTCCATACACTGCACAGATCTTTTTTTGTGTGTTTCAGTTGCATTTTTACCTTTCTTGAAATAATAAAGCATGCTGAATGTGTATATTCTTTCATGTTCAATATTAGAATGGCTGCATAAAAATCACCAATTTTGCCCTGGTTAGTGTGGCTCAGTGGATTGAATGCAGACTGTGAATGGAACGGTCACTGGTTTGACTCCCAGTCAGGGCACGTGCCTGGGCTGTGGGCCAGGTCTCTGGTTGGGGGCATAAGAGAAGCAACCACAAATTGGTGTTTCTCTCCCTCTCTGATTCACTTCCCCTCTCTCTAAAAATAAAATAAAATCTTTAAAAAACATTCACCAATTTTGATGTGTTTTTTTTAAACATGCATGCTGACAGGACAGTTACCACAGTACAATCTAACAAAATTGTTTCAAATGAAGTTAAAGACAACAAAGCACTATTCAAGTCATTGTATGGAAAAAAGTAAAACTTTTTGGCTAACTCAATAGATTACCACTTCCCTACTCTGCTACTTCCGGTGATGCTGGAACAGAAGCTCAGGTTTTCCAGTTCTAGGGAATAGATTTGAAAGGGACATGTAAAGGTTAGCTGGGTAAACTTCGGCCTTTCTCGGGCAAGGTCCCCCTGTCTACTCAACAGATGAGACACCTGGGCAGAGAGACCTAGTGCTCACAGTTTAAGTGTTAGATCCCAGGTAACACATTTGAATGACATAATTTTTAAAAATAAATATGAACTGTAGAATAAAGAGTTATGAAAGTTATCTTAAGTTAGATTCACCATTAAAAGCTCATGCTTGAGACTGTGTGAAATCTAAGATTTGTGTACCTGAGATGCACAAATTCCAGCCTGTTCCTGTTTGGTCTATGATCCTGCACTTTATTTGTATTTTATTTTATTTTTAATTAATTTTAAAGAGAGGAAGAGAGAGATAGTCTGTGTGTGAGAGAGTAAGAGAGAAACATCAATTTGTGGTTTCACTTATGTATGCAATTCATTGGCTAGTTCTTGTATGTGCCCGACTGGGGAGGGAACCTGCAACCGTGGCGTATCGGGACAAACACTCTGACCAGCTGAGCTACCCGGCCAGGGCTGTGATCCAGCACTTTAGAGTCATCTTTTAAAGAGCTGGCTTCTTCCTCTTCTTTGCATTCACCTTAAATGTTTACAGTTTGAAAAATAAATAAAGTATTCTATTAGTTCTTTACCTCTTCTGAACCCGAGGGGTCCTGGAAGTTCTCCTGTAGCCAAGACCTCACTCAAGACTTGTCTCTGCGCATCAAGCTGTAGCCAGCCTGCTGTTCAAATGATAAAAGTGATTCAGGGGTCCCCGTAGAAGCCTGTGTCTCTCTGGATCCTTCCTGTATGGAGAGGCTATGGGTTAGGCAAAAGTTGTGAGCAACCTCGGTGATAAAAGAAAGTATGGTCTCAACTCTGCAGCCCCATCAATACTTGCACCTACACACCCTCCCCAAAAGTCGCTTTTGTCTGACTTCCAGGCTTTGCACCCCCCGTCGTCAGTGTCTTCTGGCTCAGAAAGGGAAGACCTGGGGTGTCCAAAGGGAATTAGAGAGCTGCCTGAGTGAGCATCTCTGTGCTCCCTGGCCCCTGTCTCTTATGAGGGCTTTGCTGACGGATCTGCACTGTGGCACGGATAGACATTTTCGCCCAGGAATGGTACATGGGTGGCGTTTTGGAGCTTGCCTGAGTAAAGCAAAGCAAGCAGTTAGGAAGTAAAATCATTTTTCCAATTAATTATGCTTCATATTATTAATAGTAATAATTTAATTTTCCCTCATATTATTTTTATTATTAGGACTTCATCACTGATTAGTGAAAATTATTGTTCATGGGCTACACCAGGCCATGGTCTGGCATTTGGGAACAAGTGGTCTGCATGACCCTGAAGTTTTCTTTCAATGCTGGCGTTCTGTGAACGTAAGACGGATGAGAAGACAACCAGACCCAAGTGAAGCCTACTGCAGTTGTCTTGGCCCGAGGCCTTGTGGTCTGGCTTTGGCTGGGGGTCAGAGACAAGCCCGTGGACCTGAGAAAGCGAGTGAATCACTGTGCAGGCATTTATCGAGTACCTCCCATGTCCTGGGAAGGAACAACTGGACAGTGGTGAAGGAGTATTGATTGGGTTTGGAGTTCCAGTGGCCAGGGTTTTACCCCAGGCTTTTCACTTACTATCTGAATGATATTGGGCAATTCACTTCACTCGTGAGCCTTAGTTTCCTGTCTATAAAATGGTATTGCTGAGTACTCTGTATTAGAAGGTATTTGGTAAGTTGTAGAGTGCTGGTGGGAGTGACGTCTATTCAGATGACGATGATGGCAGAAGATAGCTTTTGGAAAGAAAATCAGGCCTATTTTTCATTGCTCCTCTCTAGATGCAGTTAAGAAAGCCAAGAGTAAAGGGAAATACAGTTTGCATTGTTCTTTGCGAACAACTTGGGGAGCAGGTGTTATTTCTGTTGGAGCAGGCGGGAACAGGGTGGGGGAGGTTGACTTCATGCAGCTAGTGAGTGGGAGAGCAGGGCGTGTAACTCAGACATTACTAGAACTTGTGCTCTTTCCACAGCAGTTCACGGGCCAGGGCGTGGGGGGAGTAGAGGAATCAGGGAGAGAGTAAATCCATCTGCAGAGTTTCCAAGCAAATGTTTCCAGAGAGGTTTCACGTATACTGTTATTACTAAGTTATCGGGTATGGTCTTTAGCAACAAACGTTCTCAGGATGATGGCTTTCCGAATGGGTATATGTTTTAGAAGTGGTCTAACAGCAGTGTGGTGCTAATGAGTTCCTACCAGGGTTGATCAGGGACACTCATTCATTCAACAAGCATTTATTGGAAATTTATTTTGTTCTAGGTACTTTGGTAACTGCTGGGAATAGAGCAGTAAATAAAACAGAGTCCCTGTCCTCAAGCTGCTTATATTCTAGATCAGGGACAGAAATAAAGTCACAGTGTAATGTTACCAGAATGGAAATTTAGGTCTCTCTCAGGAGAAGAGTCTGGAGGAGGCGCTATGTAGGCTGGGGGCTGAAGGATGGAATCAAGTTAGCTAAGCACTCTGGTGAGGTGGCTGCTTGCAAAAGGCAGGCTGGGAGTGTGGAAGAGCCTGGGGAGAGGTCTGGCTATCAGAGGAAATAAGAACTCAGTGGGGGTTATATAGTCTGCGTAAGTGCTGCAAATGCAGTATGGTGAGAGCTTAGACTGGGAAAGAGCAGTTCAATGAGTCAGTCAAAAACCACCTTTTGTGTCCCTGTTGTGTATTCAATACTACTCATACCAGGAATTTCCTTTCTGGACATCATGGGATGGAGCCAGTTCACTTTAGCCAGAGCTAGAGCAAAGACAGAGGCCATCCGCCGCACCTTTCCTGACTCTCCCATCTCAAGGACCTGGACCTGCAAACTCACGGAAGATGAGCTCTCAGTGCTCATGGAGCTGCAGTGTCCTCCCTGGGCAGAAGGAGAAACTCTCCCCATTTCAGTCATCTCAGGGCTAGGCTAGACAGTGCCCCAGAGAGTACAGCAGTGAATTAACCCCTATTGCCCAGGAGGGTGGGACTGAACACCAGGCAGGGCTCTTTCCATCTCTGCTTTGGTGGGCGTGTGACTCAGAGGCGATGACATCAGCCATGACTTCATTCACCCAGAGGAGAGACAGTGTGCCGACCGAGCGGGGCTCTGGCTCCTGCCCTTCCTTCTCCATGTTTTGTCTCAATGAGGACATTGTCATGGTCTTGCTCTTGTTTTCCCTACATCTTTTTTATTTTAAGTAGTTTCTGTCTTTTTTCCTTTTTCTTTCTCATTTTGTTTACTTCTCATGTTACACGTATTCTTCTTTCACCCCATTCCCTTTCTCTTGTTGTCCATCTTTTGCTTTTGTCTTAAGTTTCATCTCCTTCCTCTTCTTCTTAATCTCTTGTTACATTTTTGTTCTTTCTCATCTTTTCTTTTGCCTCCATTTTTTTTCTTCGTTTCTTTCCCTATGCTGGTTCTCCTGCCTTCTATTTTTCTCCCTTCCAGATGGCTCACCATGTTGCTGACCTAACCTCCCTAAAATCGGATTCACAAACCACCCCCTGCTCAGGGCTGATGGTGGCTGCCTCCTCTTCTGACTCGAGTGTCTAATCCAAATCCAGAATGACCTCTTCTTGCACTTCAGCACACATTTCTCAGGCTGTCCTTTTCCATGGCCAGGGATGCAGCTGGTGCTTCTTCCTACGCTTTTGCTCAGATGGTTGCCCTGGCTTGGCCTGCTCTCCATTCCATTTTTCTTGGTCTGTGCCTTCCTTCCACACCAAGGTCAGATGCTACCTCTTCAGTACCTCTACCTCCTGCCCATGGCAGTCTTTCTTTCATAATCGGGCAGAATCCTTAGTTTATAAATCAAATAGTTTAGAATTCGAATTACTCTACACTGTTTGTACATTCCTGCTGAGTGCTTCATATGCACAGACTCTTTGCTTTACCTATCCAGTACGCAACCTGCTGATCAGGACAGTACATTCCTGCCTTTCGTGGCCCACCTTCATACCTAGCACACATCTGGCCGCAAGCCAGGACTGATAGACAGATTCTTGCACGATCAATAAATATTTCATTTAAGACATGGTTATTTCATGTTAAGTCTAGGGATACAGATGAATAAGTTATAGTCCTTCCCTAAAAAGAACTAAGAGTCTAGTAGGGGTGATGGGTAGGTCCCCATACAATTTGAGAAGAGGAAGGATGTGGAGGAAACGGACATTTACTGGGGATGTGCCAAGATGGGCACATTAACATGTACAGCCTCATTCAGTGGAATCCTACTAACAATATGAACAGTTAAATGTTGCTGTAAATGAGCAAAGTGAGACCCATAGATATTAGATGACTACTGACCGGCACAACTAACAAGTAGGAGAACAGAGCTTTGAACTCAGGTGTTTCAGTCCCCAAAGCCCCTGCTCCTTCCTGAAGACGAAAACAGGAGGTAGAACTGATATCCTAACTACTAACTAGAACGGTTGTTTAAGTAGTGCTTACTGTGTTGTTCTAAACACTTCATATATGTTTGCTCATTTGTTCCCTCAACCACTCTATGGTGTAGGTAGTGGTATCGCTCTCTGATTATTATGGGACAAGCAAATTGAAGTAAAAAGTAGTCAAGTAGCTTTCCCAAGGCCATGCACCTATGAGGTAGTAGAGCCAGGACATTCACCCTCGGAGTTCGGCTCTGGAGAAGAGGCAGCAGGATGTGCAAAATCACCTGGGTGTGGAGTAGCATCTTGCATCGCTAAAACTGCCATTGCGGGAGTCCTTTTGGACAGTCAGGGACTGTGGGGGTGCTGATGGGTGAGGGCGTTGACATGTGAGGATAAAGAGGAAGCCCAGAGCCAGGGCACACACGTCGTATAGTGTTTAGTGTCCTACACAAGGACCCTTCACAGATTATGCAAGTACCTAGAAGAGGTGTTTTCTGTGAGGCTGGATTGTTAGTCCAGCATGAGGAAGAGTTTTTGAAGTTTTGATCTTCTGCAGTTTGAGCAGGGAAGAGATTTCTCAGCCGTGGCCCTTGTCTGTGTACTGTAGGAAGTGAACAGTGGTATGAATGAACAAGGAAGGCTATATATACGCAAATAAGCTCTAAAGAAATGCTGTAGTGGAACTGTAAAGTGCACCCATTCTCTATGGGCTGGGGATAAGTAAAGTTGGGGTTGAAGGACATTTGGGGAAGAGAGAGGAGAGGGCATCGTTGTGAGCCAGCCTGAGCGTGACACCAGGCTGTCCTCAGATGTCCCAGAGCATTCAGCATTTGATGGAGCGCCTTTCCTGCTGCAGCCCCCTCTCTGGTGGTGCTTGGCAGCCATTCAGCATGGTGCTGCACTGACCCAGGAGTCCAAGCCAGGAAGTGAATGAATCCATTTCCCAATTAAAATGAAACTTCTCCAAAGGACCTGCTCACCCTGAGAAGAGAAATTTATCTTCCTGGCAGTCTGGCTTGGCTAGAATATGTCTGTGCTCCTAAGATAGACTGTGAAAAGCCATTACTTGAATGAGAAAAGAGAAACTGGGACAGTTCTTATTCACAACCTCATTTATTTATCCATTCATTTCTTATTTCCATTTCCACAAACTTCTGTTTAACTTGTACATCTCTGCCCATTCATTTACTTACTCATTCAGCTAATGTTATTCATCATGTAGATATCGGATACAATGCTAGGCCCTATGAATATATAGAGAGAAAAAAACACACAGTCCCTGCCTCTAGGAGCTTTCAGTCTAGTGAGGGAGACAAGCACATGAACGGGTGTTGGGAAGTGCCATGGCTGGGATATTCACAGAGTATCTTGGGGGCACTGCATAGAGGCACCTAACTCAGGGGACTCAGGGAAGATTTTATGGTGTGGGTAACACGTGAGTTGTGTCCTAAATGATGAGTACATGTTGGCCAGGGAGCGTGTCTCAGATAGAGTGCACTATGAATAAAAATACAATGGTGAGAAAAAGCACAGTGGATGCGGGTGATGTAGTGTAGTGTCTCATAGTGATCAGAGATGAAGCTGGTGAGTAAGACATGGATTGTACATGTCATGTTAATGAATCCGATACTTCACTCCAAAGGCAGTAGAAAACTGAAGGGTATAAGGTACACGAGATTGAAAGCTCCCTGAAAGTGGGGACTGTGTCTGTTGTTTGCTCATTTTCTTAGCATTGAGCACAGTGCCTGATATGTAGAGGACACAGAATCAATACTTAGTGAATTAATTAATGAGTTATTTATGTAGTCAAGTTTACATTTTACACGGCCATTGTATTCTAATTGGCTGTGTATAGGATACATGGGGGTGAGGAGATGGGAACCACTTCATGAATTAATTGGGAGTTTAAATTAGGGAGATTGGATATAAGGAATGAGAGAGAAGGATAGATGACTCCTTAGATAACTGGATCAACTGACACAGAAGATCAAGGAGGTGGAAGGCATTTTGGGGAAGATAACCTATTTCCTCTTGGGTGTGTTGAGTTGGAGGTGCAGCGAGACATCCAGGAGGCCTGTATCAGAGTAGAGTGTGAATGGGAGTTTGAGATCGGACATGTTCTTCAGCCTGTAGCTGGTTGGAATCATGGGAGTATTTGAGACTGCCCGGCATGTGAACAGTGAGAAGAGTGGATGCGGGAAGGACTCTGGTAGTGTCCACATTGAAGGGGTGACTAAGGAAAGGAGCGCGAGAAGGAGACAGACAAGCAATGAGAAGAGTGTGAAGGGATCCAGGAGAATGAGGTATTAAGACCTCAGCTTTCCACTTTCCAACTCCTCTACACTTTTCATGTTTGTTCCAAGACTTTGCATCCCAAAGCCTCGTCTTCATATTATAATCCCCTCCCTTCCTCTCCCTTTCCCTCCTCCTTTCCCTTCCATAGACAGTACCGGACACAAGGAATTGTGATATTTCGGTCACCATGACATCCTCCTTTTCTCCTGGCACTTCTGCATTTTATTATGCTTCAGGGAGCGGACACCTGGACTAGCACTGGGCTGATCCACAGAGCTCTGCATTTCAGTCTGTCTGTCCACTTGTGTGTGTGTAACCTTGGGACAGTCATGGTGTGGTTCCTTCCTGGATTTCAGTTTCTTACCATGTAAGAGGAGGTTTATAATTTCTTGCCCAGCCTTAAAGAATCATACAGATCAGATGAGATCATGCATGTTAAAGTGCTTTGAAAATACGAAGCTCTGTAGCAGTAATTAGAGTGAAACTCATTGACTTATCAGACCCTCTACATTATTTCATTTAATTCTCACAATATCTCTTTGAGGTAGAGGCTAGTAATAATGGCATTTGAGGAAACTGGAGCTTAAGAAATTAATTTACTTAAAGCTACACAGCTGCGAAGTGGTGAGGACAGTAATCAAACTCAGGTCTGCCTGACTCCAGAGTTCTTAGAGCCTACATACCAAAGCCTTGTTTTCCTAATGCGTGTGGTGGTATCACATTCCTGGGCAAAGTCCGCTATGCTGAATATGATCAGCTTTCATGTAGATGATAGCATTTTTATGGCCAGGAAGTCAGCTCCAGGGTGGATTATAAATTTGTTTCTGTACAACAGTAGTGCTGTAAGGGAGGTGGTGCTGGGCGGCAGGATGCATACACAAATGCATTTCTTGAAAATTAAAGCATTTAAATTATACAATGGAGCTATTTTATTTTACAGATAAATTCTATGAAGTTGTAGTTAAATCCTCCTCTAGTGGGGGTAATCTTATCTTATTTCAGGTTTTTGTTTCTGGGGTGCCATTTTCCACAGTAACGTAGATATTTCTTTTACTTGGCCTTTTGGCTTCAGCTCAAATCTCTTCCCTATGAAGCCTTTAGCAGCTGCCCAACCCCAAAGCCCTTTCTCTCCTCTGAACCCTGTCTGAGATTAGTCATTAGAGGCAGCTATATGACCACACTCAAAATATTGTGACAAAGTTAGGAGGCTGACTCACCAAACCTTGGTATTGGGCTCATCACATTATTGTCATACATCATCTTAAATTAATTGCCTTTTCCCTTGCGCACATCTTTTTCCAGCTCCGCTTGAGCTTTAAAGAGTTTGACTTTAAATTTCTTTATACTTCTTGAAACTTTTTGTGTTTTTTTTTTTTCCCCATGAGTCAGCTGGCTTTTACCCTCCAGGAGTTTGTCATTCTGAGGTGGATTTCGGTACATGAATATATAATTAGGATATAACAAAGGATGAAGGGATTCACTGAAAAGGTGATATTTGAGCTGGATTTGAGTCAATGGTAGAAAAGTTTGATTGTGGGAGAAGATGGGAAAATCAATCCAAGTAGATGCATTAGCTTCAGTAGAGGCATGGGAACATAAAAATGCATGATGCATTTGGGGAAGTGAGAGGAATGAGGTGAGAGCAGGACGGAGGGATCTAGGAGGGGTGCTGGGTGACGAGTCCAGAAGAATTCATAAAAGTAATGGCCAAGTTGGAGCCAGGTTGTTAAGTGTCCTGAGAACTATGCCAAGGAGATAAAATACGATTTTAGGCCATGGGGAACTGTTGGACCATTTTCTACAAAGAAACATAATGATCAATTTTAAGTTTTTAGAAAGATGCCTCTAGTAGTACAAACCTCTCAGTGTATGTCTCTAGATGTCTGTCTGACTTGCAGTATGTTCAGTGTTAGATCGTTTTCTCTGTGGATGGGAGTTTGAAACACACAATTGTTTCATTCATTCTGGGAAGGTTCTGGTTGGGGAATATGACCCACTTAGTCTTTTCAGCGTCATTTTTCTTTTAAGAGTGACATTTGAGGATTAAGTTTCTTCCTGACACATCTTTCTTCTCTGGACCATCAGCCCGTGCCCTAATTTGGAGTCTTGCATGCGGAGTGAGGATAAAATTTGGCTTTTTCCTGGGTTGTTGTGCTGGAAAACAACATTGTGAGTGTTTGGAATGTTCAGGCAGGATCATTTACTGGGTGGGGAATTAGAGAGCTCTGTTTCCTCCTTTTTCTTCACTGCCCACAGCAGATATTCCAGATAGAATCTCTTTACAATTAGTAACAAAATACATGGATGACCCTTTTGGAACTGGTCATCCCTGCTTTCTGTTCTACTGCTCCTAGACCCTGGTGTCTCCTGACATGCATTGCAGTATCTGCTTTTTCACACAAGTTCCCTCAGGGCCTGGAAGCCAAAGGAGACCTTACTGCTTCCTCGGACACCGCAGTGAGAAGGGAGGGGAGCAAGCTGCATCTCCCTGCCCTGAGGCTGGGGTGGCTGCTGCCTGGCCTCGGGTCTTGGATCTACAGTTCCGCCTCCACCCTCTGCTGAGACCTGCAGCTGTGTGCACTTTGAGCAGTGCCTCCTCCCAAGAAATGCTGTAGTTTTATGAAGTAATACATGATTAAAAAAAAAGAAGTATAGAGTTCCTTTGGTTGCTTTCAAGCCTGGGGGATTGCTTGCTCAAAGGATTTTTATTGGAATGCAGAAGACTTATTGCCAAGTCACACACCCCAAATCATGGCTGATGTCTTTTTTTCTTCAAAAGACTCGTTTTTGTTAGTTGCTTGGTAACTAGGGTATAGACTTAACCCATTCGCACAGAGATCTCCTAGTTTAAACTGGATTTAGCTATGTGGAATGAGGTACAACTCCAGTGGTGCATGTGTGGACTTTCTCTGTGCTCTCTCCATCCCGTCCACCATTTGTGCAGGGAGGCCGTTACTAGGGACAGAGAAGTTGAGTGAGTTTCCCAGGATTGAAAGTGAAATCTCTTTCAATTAAAAAATTAAAATTTAAAAAATTAAAATTAAAAAAATATATATACATAAAAAATGTGTTTGGGAAGGGTTTTTCTTTTCTTTTCTTATTCTTTTTTTCCCCCCCAAAAGTTCTTTTTCTTCTTCGTTTTGTTTTTCTTCTGTAAAGAATGGCACCAGCTTTTCCTTCATGACCCTTCCAACAGCCCAAACCCTCCACTCTGACAGATTGGGGGGCTTCAGGGTGGTGGTGTCTGTGGTGTAGGGGGAGGAAGGAACACTCACTTTGGAGCTGGCTATCCCATGTGACATTGGGCTAAGTTCTTGTCACCCAAAGCACAGTTTCTACATCCTTCGCATTTGACTATTGTGTATCGCCTACACACCTCTGAACTGCTGTGAGAATCAGATGAGGGGAGGCACGTGGGGGCATTACTATAAGCTGTGGAGGGATGTAAGAGGGCTGTCACTATGTCTGGATGTAGGCCCAATGGTCACGAGGATAGAATTAATTCAGTAAGATTGAGGCCGTTGTCTGGGACTGAACTGTCTGGGGAAGGGGGGAGATGGAGAGATTTTCCCCGCAGAGCTAGATTAAAAATTCGTCCATGGGGGCTCATGTGCCCTTGACCATTCTGTCATTTGATGACAGAGCACCTGTGAATTAGGTAGCACAACATGAGAATGTCATGGGATCCTCACAGGTACTCTGTCAGCCTCTTAAAGCAAGGGGATCAAGCTTCTGGAGACATTCCTTCTCATTCTTTCTCCCTTCCCTCTGCTGGCTAACCTCTAGCCTGTTTTGTAGAGAAAGCAGAGACTATTGCTGTCTTCTTCTCCTAGACAACGTCTTAGCTTGTGGAGAGATTGAACTGGGGTCCCTGGCTTTGATCAATGAAGCTGGTGTGGTTTCAAGAAGAAATGATGTTCCTGGCTGCCTTGTGCCTCCTACCTCAGTGTGTGTCTTTTTGGCAAGAGGTCTGAAGTTCTCTTTGAGATATTCTGCGTGGGTGCCATGGTCCATGGTGGTTGTCTGCGTGGCCACACGCTGAAAGCTCTCATTTTGCAAGGTCTTTAATGACCCTCTGCAAGCTCTAACGGAAGCAGTTGTTTTCTGAGTTGAGGAAGCTTGTTCAGCTGTGGCTTAAAGCCACACTGGTTGTTGCTGCACTGGCTTTAGTGGTTCATTTCTGGTGACTGACCTTGGGTTTCTGGAGCCCTTAGGAGGAGGCACCACTTTCTCTTTCTCCCTGAGAACCAATCACTGAAATCTCAAAGCATGTGGAAAGCGATTTTTTGGATTACCCAGAAGGCATACTATTAGTGTCACTAGTTTGACTCACATACTAGTTTCAAAGGCTGCCATTTTTTTATTGTGGCCCGTTACTGTGTAAAGATGGTACTGGTTCATAGCTGTGTTGAGCATGTTTAGTCAACTTTAAGTTTTGCTTTTGTTTAACATTAACATGTGTGCATGTTCAAAGAGAAGTTAAGCCCTTTCTAGATATAAGTTCTCATCCCAAATGCTTAGGAATTTAAACAACAACAAGAATAGGAAATGAATT
>PVKM010036001.1:0-14956 GCA_004027735.1 Carollia perspicillata
GTACCCTCTGGCAAAGTGTCGGGGGAGGGAGCTCTGGTCTCAGGCTTTCCTGGGACATCTCTGTGCACAGCAGGGGGGGACAGAAGTGGTGACACATGTCCATGGCCTTTTTTCCAGTGTGCCAACCCCCTGCTGGAGCTGACTACCCAAGAGGACTGCTGTGGCAGTGTGGGGGCCTTTTGGGGGGTGACCTTGTGTGCCCCATGCCCGCCTAGACCAGGTGAGTGCTAGGTGCCAGAGTCTAGGCTTGTGTGGGAAGCTGTCCCAGGGCCTGGCCTCTGCTGCACCCCTCCACACCCCTCCAGGCTCTCAGGGGCCAGGCCAGTGCAACATGCTGATAAACCAGGCAGCCTTTTCAGATCTGCTTTGAGGGAGCCTCTGGCCAATGGCCCAGGCTGCTCGGACCCTCTGCCGGTGCAGCCGGGCCTACCTGCTCCATCCGATTACCTGGGAGAGGTTCCTCCGTCTTGCCAGTTGTTCTTGCTCAGATTTGGGGGATCTCATCCCATGCTGGGCCCTCTTCTACCCCTGTGTCCCCTTCCCCATACCCCCTGCCTGGGGACTAGGGGCCCAGAAGTTTTGAGGTGGTGACTTAGTGTTTCTCTCGTTCTCTCCCTGGAGGGGCCCCCAGGCCTCCTCCTCACCACCTGTGTCTGCCTCCAGTCTTTGAATCAGGATTGGGTGTCTGTCCCAGAACGTCTTCAGCCTTGAGAATGGAAAGTCCAGTTCCCTGCCTTCTTTTGGACGGTGTGGGAAAGCCTAACATGTATTTATTCATTTATTCATTCATGCACTCACTCAGCAAATACTCACTGGGTGCCTCGTGTGTGCCAAGCACTGAGAATTCAAGAGTGAGCAAAACGCTGACCTCTCATAGGTGTTGACCTTGCAGTTGGAAGGCTGTGACGAGCGTGGCTTCCGCCCGCTCAGCCTGTCTCCCCGCTCTAGGCCTCACTCCTGGGCCCCGTCCTGCCGTGTATTTCTTTTGCCTGTCAGCAATCCACTCGGTGAGTCAGCTTTGTGGGGGGCCTGGACTGCAGCCCAAGGTAGGAGGGGCAGAGCTGTGCTCAACTTCAGATCCGGCTTTGGAGCAGTGACCATATTTTCCTAACTAAAAATAAGTGTGGACGCTTTCACAGTGCAGTATAATTTTTGGTGAAGCAGCAAAGAGTTGTACTAAGCTTCCAGACTTGAGCATCCAGCACATAGCAGGTATCAGTCCCAGCGCCGCCCACGGCCTCTCGGCTCCGTCTCTGATCTACAAAATGCAGACAGTAATAGCATCAGCCTCACAGGGCTGCTGTGGAGAGTAAGTGAAATGATGTGTGTGCTTAGTGTTAGGGCCATAAACGGTCGTTGTTAATAGTATCATTAGAAAGTATGTCTCCAAAAAGGGAAAAGGGAACGGACCACTGCCCTGTGCAGAAGCGTGCGTCATACTGTTCAGCATCTCCCCCTGCAGGCCAGAGATGTTTTGGGCACTTTTCTTTTTCCCTTGTTTTCCTTCCTCCCCCTGGTCGGGCTGACCCTTGAGGCTTCCATATCCCACGTTCCACTGTCAACAGCTCTTTACACTGGTGAAGCAAGTTTGAGGTGTCCCTAATGTGCACGCCCTGGACCGACTGTGGAGAATGAGGTTGGAATAGTGCCTCCTGTCTCCAAGCGTACAGTCTGGTGGGGGAGAGGGATGACAGGTGATGGGCATCGGGAAAACAGTGCTCGGGACCTGACTGGACAGTGGGAACAGACAGCAGAACGGGGGACCCGATGGGTCCTGTAACAACATTATGAAATTAGAAAAAGGTCCCCCTTCCATTTACCCTAAACAGTGTTTTTTTTTCCCCTAAACAGTCTTTATAAATAAATATGCAAACCTAGGATGCCAATGGTCTCCTTAATGTGATCATTTCATGCAGTGTGCAACCTGTACAACTGTATACTGTGGGTAGGAAATCCTAGCTCGAACTGGTGTATCAGAGAGAGCTTCTTAGAGGAGGTGACATTCAGGGTGAGACCTGAAGACTTATCAAAGTAAGCCAGTCAAAGAGATGGGGAATTGTCTAACAAGCTAAGGAAATTGCATGTACAGGGGAGACCAAGAGAGCAAGCAACATTTCCTGGAGCACAGCACACCCAAGGCTGCGTCCTCGCCCCACAGGTGAGGACCCCACCTCCCTGTCCCAGGTGTCACCTCCCACCACCTCCCTCCCCACCCCCACTCCAACTGAGCCCAGCACACTCAGCAAGCTGGGCACCAGGGTGCAGACCCTGGAATGTCAGGCATTCTAGCACAGCAAAGAACACGATAACAAATACCAGCGCAACATGAACATTTAGAACATTACAGTGCAGCTGGGCATTGTACAGAGAAGGGGCAAGAGCTGGGAGCCTTGTTTGTGTTGACGGGGTGCCAGGACACCTAGCTCCACGCCCATGCCTGGGGCTCGGCGGGTGGTGTTTCTTTAAGGAGGCATGATAAGCGAGCTACTGTGCAAGGGTGAGAAAAAGAAAGGCTGGCTGCCATGGTGGGATTGGGAAGGGTGGACAAGACTTCTGGGTTCTGGAACATTCTCAGTCCTGGTGGCTGGGCCTCTGTGAGCCTCTATTTCCCCGATAAAATGAGGCTTTTCCCCTCAGAGAAGAACTTTGCCATCCCCAGTGAAGTGGTCTAGCAGGATCAGGGACGAGGGGAGGAATACAGCCAGCAGCAAGGGAGCCATGTGACCTCACTGCTTCCCCCACCTCCCTTTTGGCTTCCGAGGCTCTGTGATGACTGTTGAAGGTCCCCGCGGAACGCTGCCATTTCTGACATGGAAGCAGGACTGCCTTGGAGTCTCAGCTGATGACACAAATTCCCCTTTCTTCTAGAAAAATTCCCTAGTGCCCTCTTTCTCAGGGAGATGGCCAAGCCAGTCTAAATTAGCCTGTGGTGCCCCTTCTCTCTTCAATGAGTGACAGATGTGGCTGACCTTCCTGACTCCTTGGGAGTTATCAAAGGTCCCCACTCAGAACTTCCAAGGTCCCCTGGCCAGGGTCTGGAGAGAACCTGGCTTTCAAAAGCCACTTTGATTGAAGCCACATTTTTTGAGTTTTCATCTGAGAAAGACAGACATCTGGGTTGACTGGAAAGTTGGCCGCTGCCCCATCTGTCTTGGCACTGGCTGTGTCAACCCCAAGGCCCCTTTGCTGGGGCCGGCAGGGCTGGCACACAGCTCGAGGCTTGCAGTGGTGGGCTCCAGCTGTTTGCCACGAGTTGTCTTTCCATCTGCCCGGCAGGGGGTGAGTTCACCTTGGAAGCCGGGCCCCTCCCTGTATCTCCAGGGAGAGCCCACTCTTGCTCTGCCCCTTCAAAGAATTTTGCAGCTTTCCTTCTTAAAAACAATAATAGCCACCAGTTACTGAACTTTTACACTACGCTAGGCTCAGAACTTGCATGAGCTCATTTAGTTGTTACGACCACCTACAAGGTAAGGCTCTTTATCCCCTTGGACGGATGTGGAAAATTAAGTGCAGAGAAGGCTGAGGTCCAAGGTCACACAGTCAGGACAAGTGGAGCTACGGTTTAAAGACCACAACGTGCCAGATTCTCAGCTGACCAAGCTCCCCCTAATTATTCTGGGGAAACCTGGGCATGCCTAAAGACAACAGAGATCAGGACCCTGAACCATAATTTCACAGACAGGAGGATGCACGCCAGGGCTGTATTTCATGAGTTATATGTTCATGAAGGACAATGTCCCTCAAGAAGACTGGCATTGTGCCCTGGCTGATGTGGCTCAGTTGGTCGGAGCATCATCCCATAACTGAGGGGTTGTGGGTTCGATCCCTGGTTGGAAAACATGTCTGGGTTTGGGGTTCAATCCCCAGTCCAGTGTGTATAGGAGGCAACTGATCGATGCTTCTCTCTTGTATCAATGTTTCTCTTTCTCCCTTCCTCTCTCTCAAAGAGCATTGAAAAAAATAATGTCCTCAGGTGAGGATAAGAAACGTTTTTGTTTAAAAAAAGAAAGATCAGGATTGAGTAGACAGGCAGGGCAGCAGCCTGTAGCCCAGGCCTAAGAGTTAACAGAGATGTACTGACAGCATTGTCTTAGGGAGAAGTGAGTAGGCTTGTCCCATCCCGTTCAGGAGGGCAAAAGCTGGTGTGTGGGTGTTTCTGCTAAGCAGAGCTCAACCCAAAACTGAGTGTAAGGAACAGCTTGTTAAAAATTGCAACGGGGACTTCTGGTCAAGATGGCGGAGTAGGTAAATGCTATGCTTGCCTCCTCCCATGGCCACATCAAATTTACAACTAAATGGTAGAACAATCACCCTGGAGAACCATCTGAAGACAGCTGAACAGAACTCCTGTAACTAAGGGTATAAAGAAGCAGCCATGTCGAGACTGAATTTTTAAAAAACTGCAACTGCCCAGCAATGTAATGGGGTGTGCCTAGCAGTCGTGAGCGCCCCGCCCCAGGGAGTATGCCTACCTTGGTAGAAGGTTTGTAGAAGGAGTTGGGGAAGGAAATGGATTTTTGAAGGTGACGAGTTTATGTATACATCTGAAAATTTATTTGAAATACTCAATGTAAAGAAAGCTCGGGTTCGGCTTTGTTTTGTCAGGTCCCACAGGGAGTGTGACAGACACAGGTGTGTGATGCCACCCCAGTGGAGGGTGGATGGGTGAGGGTGACTTGGGCATGAGGCCAGGCTGAAGGAGAGAAACATAAGGCAGGTCACAGCAACGACACCATTGTCATCACCGTCACTGTTGCTCAGAGCACTTCATAAGTGCCAGGCACTGTGCAAAGTGCTTCCTCATTTCCCTGTATCCCAACAATATCTCTAGGAGCTTTGGGTGTTGCTATCTCTCTTTTACCGATGAGGAAATTGGGCCTGAAACCCCAGGTCTACACGACCCTAGACCTCTGCTTCTAACCGCTCTCTCATCTGCCTCCTGTGCTGCTCCTTGTGCCCTTGGCATTGGCCAAACTTGAGGACCCCAGTGTGGGGAACAGCTGTTCTGGGGTGGAGTTCCTCTTCTCGGGGACTCTGGGTGAGACACCCAGTCTCCTGCCCTTAAACAAATGGAATCTTCAGAATTTCCGTTGTTGGGTTGAAAAAAGCAGTGTGTCTTTGGCTTGGGGATGTTCTGAGAGCTTCTTCCAAGGGGCTCAAAGCATCCTGGGGATTATGTCTGGACTAGTGTTAGCACCCTCCCTGCACAAGCGGGGCTGTCCCTGACACGTGGCATCTCGGGCCCGGAGAGCGCCGGGAAGGGACAGGGCCAGGGTGGCTGGGTGGCACCTGTCTGAACTGGGGTCTGGCCAGACCTCTCTCCACCGCACCGTTTGTGGTGACTAAGGCACCCTCTTTGGCTCTAGTGCTCCCGGAGGAAGCAGTCAGAGCACATCTTTGGCTGGAATGTCTACGATATTTGGAGGATCCATTAGGATTGCTCCAAGGAGGACAATCGGGAATAATGAACATTATGATAATTACCAGCATGTGACAAGCCTTATGCTCAGAGTTTTACATGCTTGTTCAGTGTTCACAATAACCCTCTCAGGAAGAAATCATCACCCCCATTTTATTGATACAACAAATGAGGCTCAGAGAGGTTAAGCAAGTTGCCCAAGTCTCTCCGGCCAGTGAGGGGCTGCAGACCAGACTGCTATTCTTGAGATTGTGTGGAAGGAAGGAAGGAAGAGAGGGAGAGAGGGAGAGAGAGGGGAGGAAGGGAGGAAGGGAGGAAAGAGGGGAGGGAGGAGGGGAGGAGGAGGGGAGCCTTGGGAAGCACCCAGAGGCCGTGGCAGACGCCGTGCTAGCCTCAGTCTGCTGCTGATCGCCTCAGTCAAGTTGGTCCTCACAACCACCCATGAGTTGAGTTTCCATCCCCACTTCTACGGATGAAAAAATTAGACTGAAAGGGTTTAAAAAAAGACGGAAGGATGTTAAGAAATGGGCCCAGGTCCCACAGCTCGGACTGGAGCCAGGAACTGGGTGCAGGTCTGCCTACCCCAGCACCCACACCCTTTCGCCTACTACTCTAGGAAATAGAACTTTCTCTCCAGCTTTCCTGCCTGCAGTTTGCAAACTAGGGTTTGGCGCCAGCCTGTTCACGTGCCCCTGCACACCGAGCTCAGCCTCATCCACCTCATCCGGTGTGTGTGCCAGTGTGTGTGCTCTCTGGACAGAGAGGTGTGTGGCAGGGGACCCTCCACATCTCCCTGCTGCAGCCATCTGTCATCACAGGCTGAGACAGCCCTGGCTTATCAACAGCCATGTGGCCAAACTTATGTCTCTACCTCCTCCTTCCGGAGCTCTGTGATGGAGTCAGGGCCAAAACGGTCTCCAGCAATTAGTTTGCTCTTGTTGAGGCATTCCTGGGAGTTCCAGCAGCAAAGGGGGAGAGGTAGCAGGGCAGGGGTAGGCTGCAGCCAGGGCCCTCTGCTTCTTCCCCGGTCTGTGCCCAGGCTGAGGTGCAGCGGTGAATGGACAGCCGGGGGCGGGGTCCAGAAGACCTGAGTGCCAGGCCCACGTGGCCTGGGTCTCCTTACACTTGTCTGCCCTACATGATTCTCGGCCACCCAGACCCCCTGGAGATCAGGCTGATCCCAGCTGACCCTTCAGGAGCTGCTTTGGCCTCCTTGGGTCTAAGAGTCCCAACGGCAAGGTCACCTGCACCTTCCCAGTGTCTCCTTGAAGCACCTGTGAAAATCGAGATTGGCAGCCATTCTCTCTCTCCCCATCTCACAAATCCTCCGCTCTCCACGCATTGGTCCTTGAGCTGGCCATGCAGCCACGAGGGGTGGGGCGGTTCTTCATCATTCAGCTATGGACATTGGGGAGTGTGTTCCCAATTTCTAATCAGCTCTTCTGACCTCCTCCTGGGCATCCTTCTGTTTTGTTTTGTTTTTGATCCTCACCCAAGGGCATGCCCGTTGATTTTAGAGAGACAGAGAAACTCGATGGGAGAGAGAAACGCCCATCGGTTGCCTCCAGTATGTGCCCCTATCAGGAAGCAGACCTGCAGCCTCAGTACGTGCCCCTATCAGGAAGCAGACCTGCAGCCTCAGTACGTGCCCTGACTGGGAATCAAACCCGCAGTCTTTTGGTGTACGGGATGACACCTCAACCAACTGTGCCACCCGGCCAGGGCTCCCCGTCTTTTTCTTTATTTTCCATTCATTCTCCTGATCCCTTGTAAGAAACAATGGGAAAGGGGAGGGCGGGGCAGGGGAGAGGGAGGGCTCCCAGACAGGGGGATATGCTTCCTTCTGGCAGGCGTCTTTCTGTGACCTCTGACCCTATGATTCTCAGCCTGGACACCTCCTCAGGCTTGCCATGCATTCAATCATTTGTTTATTGGGAAGCAGTAGAGAGGAATGGTTCAGAATTTACCCCCTGGAGACAGATGCCTGGGATCACAATCCCAGCTCCAGCCACCCGCCGGGTGACCTTGGGCATGTTTCCTAACCCCTCTGTGCCTCAGTTTGCTCATCTGTAAAATAGGGGTAGTGTTAGTACGTAGCTCCAAGGGTTGTTACGAGGATTAAATAAGTAATATTTGTAAAGTTTTCATAGTAGGGCCTGGCCCGTAGTGAGTTCTGCTTTAGGGTTTGCTCTCATCATTCGTGCAGTTTCGACGGAGCGTCCGTATTGTTCCATGTACTGCACTGTGTTCTAGAGACACGGTGACAGCGAAGGAGACGAGATCCTCGCCCTCGCGGAGTTTGTGCTTTATTGGCGGAGAGGGGCAAGCGAACAGCCTGCCGTGTTCAATGCTGTTAACAGCGAGGGAACGCCAGCGTGTGTTTGGGGCACTTGAGAGGCGCGCCTGGGGGGGCTGCCAGGAGTGGCAAGGCCTGCCCCCCGCATCTGGACTCACACAGCTCGGGTGCTGGAGCCTCGTCTCCTGACAGAGAGCAGACAAACCCTGAGTGGGGGGCTTTCCACGGCAGGAGCAGGTAGCGCAGCCCATATCCACATCTTTTTAGTCTTAAAAAATTAAGCTTTACTAATGTCTGTCCTCACTCGGTCCGTATATCTGACTGTCACCTGTCGTGGTTGGCATGCACAGAAGCAGGGAAGAGTGGGGTTCCAAGAAAAGGGGGCACCTCCCCTGTTTTTCTGGGACATCACAGCACACAGCACATGGTGGTGTATGGCGAACGAGGCGTTCCAACTGTGTTGTCTCGTTTTAACCTCAGCAGGCCTCGCCAAGGGGCGAAGCGACTCTTAAAGATCCCTGCAAAGAAACCGGGTTCAAAATCAGACTAATGACATCGTTGCAAGTAATCATTAAACAAGCGCAAAGCTGGCATTTCCCCTCTGCCGTGTAATCAGCTGTGGAGCCCAGGACCCAGCTGATCGAGAAGGCCGTGTGAACTACAGTTTATATCTGCTGTCATTACTGACAAGCCTTGCCTTAAGTGTATAATGTGCCCTGAGATAGCACTTAATGACAGAGTCGAAGCTGTCTCGATTTAAAAAACAATGAAGAACGCCAAGACACTCAAACTTCGCTGTACAATTGAGTGAAAGTATAGCTATTTCTAACGTGTTTTCTGGTATTTGCAAGAATCTATTTCAACAATAAAATATATGAAGAACTATCTTTTTTGTAAGCCACTAAAGAACAAATGAACCAGAGGACACGTATTCCCGGTAGTAAATGAAGTCTTGAATTAAAACAAAACAAGACAAAATGCTGTCGGTGCACCTGCTGACGCTGCGCGTGGCTCGGCGATACGATAGAGAACACCGCATGTAAAACCCCTTCAGCACAGAGTTCACAGGCGAGCTGTCCCCGCAGGGGAGTCAAAGCCAGAGGTGCAGAGGGCTGCAGGAAGTCCTCATGCAGTTAGCTGTACAGAGCAAGACCTTCAAAGTAGGACAGTATCTTCATGGAACTTTGTGTTGAAATAGTGCCTGCCAAAGGGTCCCTTGAACCCTTTGAAATCGGCTGGCTATGTCTTTCTTGGCAGAGGAATTGTCAAACTTAATGATGAGCTATTTTCTAAAAAACAGAAAGATGGGTGTCCCCAGTTGCTGCCTTTCCCTGTGACAACAGGTGGCTGCCCGGGGCACGCTGCCTGCAGGGGCCTTTCGACAGGGTCGGCAGACTGGTCTGTTCCCCCAGAGTGACGGAGGCTTCCCCTGCTCTCACGTAGCGTAAATAGTTGTTGATTGCTCTGCAAAGGACAGGGGGGTGTTGTGAAATCAAAGCAGACGTATCAGCACCAAAATACAGAGGATGATTTCCTCGCGGTGGGACCCTGTCAACTGTCTCCATTCGCACACTTGAAAAACTTGAAAACGGGAATTTTCTTAGAATTTGTAAGAACAACAAACTGACCTCCCTGCGGGGAAGATGGAAATGTACTGCCAGATGTCAACAGCATCACGTGGCTGGTGAATGTGACTGAAAAGTAAACGTCATGGTTTCTGTGAGTGCAGTCACTGAGGAGTTTCTTCCGTGTGGAGTAGGACACTTTGTCAGTTACAGCAGCGTTAAAACCAAGTATCCAAATAGACTGAACTAAGCCAGGGTGTGAACTGTTGTATCCAGATGGTTAAAAACCAGTGAAACCACTGTAGTTACGGACGATGTACCCACTAGAGTAAACTGGGTGATGGATACTCAGGTACTATTTTTTGCAACTTCCTGCAAGTCTCTAATTACTTCAAAACAAAAAGTTTCAACAAAGTCATAAAAGGTGTTCAATTGTATGGGATATTGTGTTACATCAATGTAGTATACTATATGGTATATATAATACTATAATTATATACAAGATACATAGTTACTAAATATCACTTTTTTAAGAGGAAGGTGGACTGAGAGTAGCCTGGTGCGAGCCAGGGGAGGGGTTTCCCCCAAGGAGGCCCAGCTGCCCAAGGCGATGGCTTGGGAAATAGGGCCTTGCAGCTACAGAGTGGCCTGGACATCCAGACTGCACCCCACTTCCTCACCTGGGTGACGGAGGATCCCAAGGGCCCTCACGGAGACCTGTCTGTGTCTTCACTCCTCAGCCTCCCCAGTGATTGAAAATGGCCAGCTGGAGTGTCCCCAGGGGTACAAGAGACTAAACCTCACTCACTGCCAAGGTAAGGATGACCAGGGCCGAGGCTGGGCCGGGGGAGGGAAATGGCAGAGGCCTGATGACGCAGGGACCACCCCCCTCACCCTGCCTCATCCGTGGGCACTGCCTGTGTGGTTTCCGCTGGGCACCTCTAAGCCCCCGCCTGGAGGAGCTCTGGGGGTGCTGGTTGCGGAGGCCTGAGGAAGTCAGGGGATAGGAACGGAGCGAGCTGAGGAGGGCCCTGCAGCTGAGCCCAGCCCTCCACCCTAACTCCACCCGCCTCATCCCGGACCCCGGTCAGGCGCCCCTCTAGGAACTCGTGGTTCTCTGTCCGAGGGTGCCACCCCACTTTCCACACGTCCACTCACCACCTGGGCTGATGTCCCTGGAATGGGAGGACTTTTGACCCCAACGTGGGAGATCCAGTCAGCCCGAGTTAGTGGGGACCTCTGTGGACCTTCCCCAACCAAGCCCATCCCACTGCTGGGAGGGGGAGACGGGAGGGCACAGGTGGAGGAGAAGGGACCATAAAGCACAAACCCTGGCCTTGCTGGACTGGCTGACAGGCTCTGGGAGATCCGCCGGGCCCGGGGTGCCCTGCATTACTGAGCCCCCCATGGACAAGGCCCAGGGGTGCCTCGGGACAGAAGGGTGGGAGGTGGGGCTCAGTGATGGCTTTGTCACTACAGGGGATTCCAGTGGGGGTGGGGAGTGGGACCAGGATGGCAGAGGGGTCCAGGAGGCTTCACAGAGGGAGGCGGCTGCTGCCACTCCGCAGCTGAAGCTCTGAGTGAGGAGCCCCTGGCGGCTGTGGACCTGGCAGCGGGTGTGAGGTGAGCAGGGCCTTTCAGGCTGTGAGAAGCTTCTGGGGCTGACAGAGGTCCGTGAGGAGTGCAGGCAGCTTCCCCTTCGGACAGCTCTGAGAACTGGATGCGCTGCCGTCTCTGGGGCTACTTTGGGTGAAGCTGGATGAGAGACAGGGGTTGACCCAGGTGGCCTCCTCGGTACCTTCCCCCAGAGGCTTCTTCAGGGGCGTAGAGTCTGAGGAGGCCCCAGGGTGACTGGGCTCTCAGCGTGTGGTGTGCCAGGCCCCAGGAGGATTTCTGGCCTGTGGATAAGAAAAGGAGTTTGGACCAGGCAAAAGGGCTGACTGACGTGTGGGCAGCCCAGCCTGGGGTCCCCCTCCCTCTGGGGCAGTGGGCTGGGGGCCTAGTGGACAGTGGGTGCGGAGAGCTCTCTGTACTTTTGCCCTTGGAAGCTGCAGGAGGGTTGTTCATATTTAAACTGTCTCCAGTGGCCTCTCCTCCTGGCAGTTTTTCCCAGCCCGGGAGGTTAAAGTTATTTCCAGAATCTCACATGATCCCCTGAGCCTACAGGATACAGGACGCCAAGGGGCCCTCCCCGCAGGCCCCGCCCCCAAACCCTTCCCCTCCCACATCCATGGCCGTAGTCTCATGGCTGCAAAGGGACCCACCCAACGTTGCACCCATGTGCAACGTTGCCACCTCCCTCTCCCTCCACCTTCTCCCCTACTCCCTCAGGGTGATTTTGGGGTGTGGTTGTGAGCTGTGTACATTGCACCAGGCGCTGGTACCTGGGATGGCTAAGACCTGGCTGCCGCCTCAGGTGAAGACAAGCACCTAAACAATGACACACCATGAGAGATGCGCTCTGGGCAGAAAGCAGCACTGGGTGCCATGGGATTGCACAGTGGGGGTCCTTCCTGGACTGGAGGATACCTGACCTAGACTTAGAGAAAGGGGAGAGCTGGCCAGCTCACAGGATTCCAGGCGCTGGGATGAGCATACTCGAAGGAGTAGTTTTGGCCAGCTGGGGTGCAGCCTGCGTGCACATGGCAGGTACGCAGGCATCCCAGGGCCTCATCGAGCCACCCACTCACCCACAGGATTCAGAGAAACATGGCAGAGGGCCTTGGATACCATGCAAGGGTGTAGGGGCTCCCTACGGGGGGCGGTAGGGAGCCTGGAGGCTTCTCGAGCAAAGGGGAGGCAAGTCAGGTTTGTGTTCAGATGTATCACAGGAGGCACATGGGTCAGCATCCCTTCCCAGCCATCCCGCCCAGGAGGGCATCATGACCAGGGGAAGGTGGGTTGTCTCTCAGGCCCTTCATTCCTGTGCTCGGAGCCAATTGCTCCAAAGCCTGTGAGTGAGCAGGTGGCTCCGATGACACCTCCGGGCCTGGCCGTGGGCGCCCCTCACAAGTCTTCACATTCACCATCATTGCTGCCACCACAGTTAACAAAGGTGACACTGCCCAAAGGGGCAGCGACTTCTTGGAGCTGACAGTGTGAGAGTCGGGATCTCCTCTTCACAGGGAGACGCCTCTGTCAGGAAACATTTTTGAGATCGCAGAAGGAGCTAATGGAGCTCCTCGTCTGAAGCATGGCTTGAGCATGCCCTGCTCACGGGCCTGGGTGGTGGGGGAGTGGCCTGCCTGAGGCTGGGGTGTTCGAAAGGCTTGGAGACCTGCCCTCCTAACCCTCTGCCTCCCAGCACCTGCCTCCCCTTCCTTGTCGGGGGACCTGCCTCTGCAGCTCCCTGCGTACGTGTTCCCCAGACCTTGGGTCCGGCAGAGATGCTTTGGGGTTTCTCGATGAAAGCAGGATAGGAGGGAGTGGGAAGCCCTTTCTCCACCCTCCAACCCCAACCGTCCCCTTATCTGCGGCCCCTTTGGCATCCCAGCATGCCACTTACTAGCTGAGCCACTTCGGGCGAGTTACTCCTGGAGCTTCAGTTTCCCCACCTACAAAGTGAGGGCATGTGGACCTACTTGATAAAATTGTGAAAATTAAGTGAGGCGTTGCATGTAATAGGCACTCAGAAAACACTAGCTCTTACTGTTATGATTATTATTGCCAGTCACAAGACCAAGTGATTTGCCATTTTTATCTTGTTTTATCCTCCTATTCCAGCCCATCTGGTCGTTTGCTCTTATTATGCCCATTTTACAGATGAGGAAGTTGAGGCACAGAGAGAGGGATCAACTTAATAGAAGGCAGCTCCCTTGTTGTTGTCCTTTCACTTGGAGGACGTATTAGAAGATCTCCACTCCGACCCTGCCCTCCGTCAGGCCTCAGTGGGGCAGGTCCCTGGTTATCTCCCCCCCCGCCCCCCGCAGATATCAACGAGTGTCTGACCCTGGGCCTGTGCGCGGACGCAGAGTGCGTGAACACCAGGGGCAGCTACCTGTGCACCTGCAGGCCCGGCCTCATGCTGGACGCATCAAGGAGCCGCTGTGTGTGTGAGTGCTGGCGGGGAGCCAGGGTAGGGGACATGGGGAGGCGAGATGGGACCCCTCGGGGACTGTCGGCCAGGCCCACAGCAGAAATTCCCCCAGGCTCCATCCCCGGGCCCAGTGTCTGCTGCTCAACCTGGAACTGGGCCCCATGTACAGAAATGGATCTGTCCCCTCCTGCTGGGACAGAGACAGCTGCTACAGCACTTTGGGCTTTAGGCATTTTTGCCGGTGGGGTTGGCAGTTTGAGATTTTCTACTCCTGTTTTCCCTCTAGTCGTTTCTGGCCCCTCTGTGACCTCATTTGCCATGGGGGGGGTCGCTGTTGCCTCTGCCCTAACATCTGGCTGAGTGGCGGCTGCCTCTCCCAGCACCTGAGCTTGGCCGCCTGCTCACTTAGTGCAGGCCTTTCGGAGAGGGCCTTGCTGCAGCCTGAACGCCGCCTGGCACGGCCCCGGGGCCTTTCCATAACCCTGCCGTCCCTCCTGGTTCTGAATGTGTCTCTGCGTCCGTGAGCACGTACACATCACAAGTCGTATTAGCATTGTGTGCGTGCGTGCACACCCAGGCAGCTGTTTCCACTGACTTCTGTGGGTTCCAGTGGGGAGGAGCCCAGGCTGACAGGCCCAGACGGGGCTTTCCTGGGGCAGCGAGGTCTGACCAGAGCTGAATAAAGCCAGTCCTGACTGGCCGCTGCCAAGGGACAGCCCAGATCTGGCCGGCCACCCCGGCTCAGCAGAGCTCCCTGGGGCTAACTAAGCCCTCAGTCTGCAAACCACAAGGTCCTGGGTCGGAGGAGACCACAGCATGAACGTCACGCCAGTGCCACTCAGAGGGAGCACCCGTGTGAAGGACAGACTCGGCCCAGTGTGTGTCTCTGGGGATAGGGGACACCCAGAGAGTGAGAGGCCCAGGCTGGGGAGGACCTGCCAGGCTGCTCTCGGGTGACAGAGACGTGTAATCAAGGCCTCCAGGGGCTTCCAGCTCTTCCTCCTCCCCCTCCACCCCCACCACACCCAGAGTCCTTTATTAGGCGGGCATATTTAACGTCTGAGGTGACGTGTTTATTAGTGCCAGAAAGAGACCCTTCGTGCAGAGGGAAGCAGAGATGGCCCTTTTCTTTCCCTCTGTCCTTAGTATTACCCCCTCCAGCCTCCTCTGATGATTCATCTCCCCAGGAGGTGGGTGGTGGCATTAAGTGTCTGAGCTTTGCCCTCCTTCCTGTCACCTGACCAGGGCTGGGAGAACAGCTCCATGGGCCCTCTGGGCTGGGAGCCTCCTGATACACCCAGCAGTGTCACCTTGCCCTGGGGCTTCATGGGACCAAGCCTTCCCTACAGCATCCCCAAGGGAAGTGGCAGCTAGAGGCAGATTATTTTTTGTCTGGTGGGTTATTGTTTTTTGGGGGGCAGGGGAGGGGCGGGGATCAAACCTGGAGACCCAGGCTCATGGACTGACTGACAAATGACCTGTGTATATATAACACATGACCTTTGACAAGGCCCCTTCTCACGTGTCACTGTGAAGAAGGTGTATTCGTCACGTGTCTTTGGGTTACAAGTGACAGAAACCCAGCTCAAACCACCTTAAGCAACAGTAATTCTTTGGTCCACACAACTAGGAGGTCTACA
>PVKM010036002.1:0-14959 GCA_004027735.1 Carollia perspicillata
ATGAATCATCAAATCATAATTAGTATGGAGATGAAAATTTTATTATTAACAAGATTTATGATTGCTGAAATATTTTTATGATTATTCAAATTGACTTTGGATTAAGTTTGCTCATTCTTAACCTGATGACTTTTTATTAAAGTTGATTTTTAAAGGAGTGTTCATTAATAAAAGATGCTCTTAACCATCATGCTTTCTTTCCAAGTGGTGTATGAGTATAATAATTTGCACTAAGAAACATATCTCAGCTTCTAGATTCTTATTTTACCAAAACTCTTACGTCACTAAGGAAAAGAGAGAAGCTCTGCCCTTCTGTGGGTCCCCAGTCGGGTCCCATGTGTGTATGAGTCCGGGGAGGGAAGGCCAGTGGCGGTGATAGGAGTGGGAAAAAAGTCAATGAAAGAGTCTGTTGATGAAATGAGTTCCATACATCTAAAAATAAGATAGCAACGGTTGTTTTTTCCAGCATATATATCCAGATGACATTTGGAAATTTATGTAGAAGTAACAGGAGGGCCTAAGTGACGCCTTCTGAAAAAAGTCATAGTTTTCAAAACGTGTGTTCTCTTGGATTCCAGAAACGTATTTCATTCATCCAAGTGAAACCCCCAACAGTTGGTTCATCTCCATACGTACGGCAAGAAGCTAACTTTAGGACATAACACCTGAGCACTTGTCCCTGTGGGGGTTTAAAAAATAGTTCCTGCCCCCCCACCTTCTAAGTTCTTTTAGCTGATTAATCAACAGAGAACAGATTCATGGGAAAAAATGCCCAAAGTTTATTACACAAGTGCACATTTGGGGGTGCCATGGGACATCCAAAGAAGTGTTGGGCAGTTGATGTTTATGTGCCATTCTGGAGCTGAGGAAAGGGATGGGGGGTTGTGCTTTGGGACTTACAAGAGCAGGAGGGCAAATGCTTGGTAAATAAATGTTTACAGGACCATCTTGGACCACAGCGCATAGAGAGGTCCTTGAACAAATGGGCCTTGCTAGGTTCCCCTATCATATATTTTTTTGTATTAAATTGTAGTTATCTGTGATGATATCTCCCTTCCCTGAGGAGGTCCTTCATTTTAATTCCTTTTGGCAGGTAAAGGGGGAGGGTCAAAGGTGATTTCTGAGTCTTTTGTTTCTCCATAAACAGCTTAAAATCATGATGAGGGTAGAAAAACTTTGGTCCCTTCATCCTGGAGATCTTAGTATCTTTACGTCCTCTCCACACCCCTGCCACCACCAAGCCCCACCAAGAACAATTTCTGTTTTCCTCCTTCATGTATATTCTTATCTGAGTGTGGTCTGCCTCTGCTAGCCTCTCTCTAGGCATTTACCAATCTCTTACGAGGTCACTGTGGCAGAGGAAGAATATTCATATACATACGTACTTCATATCCTGAAGGAGAGAAAAAGACAGCATGAGAAATTCTGTTGCCCCTAATTGAAAATAGCTGCCTTATGTTTAGAAGGTTTAATGTCAAAACTTCAAGGAAAGGATAAATAGTCCAATCTGGGCCTGCACTGTGTGTTTCACTTTCCTGAAGTTTAGATGTCTGAGAAGAATCCGAGCGGATGTGGGTTACATGTTACTACCTGACAGCAGGCTCAGCTCCCCACCCCTCCGCCGCCACCCCTGGAATGAATGTACACTTCCAGAGGGTGGTGGAAGGAACAACAGAGACAGCTATGTGCCCACGGGCTCAGCCATCTGCGGTTCCAACCACACATCTCTCCCCCCGTTTCCTGCCAATGATTCATCTATTCTTTTTCTCATTCAAAGATAACTGTGTAGTCATTTAAGGAGGGGAAAGTCATTAAGAAAAGTGGAATCTGGATTTTTTAGGATGAGGTCGAGAAGATTCAACAGTTTGGAATTTCACAAAGCAAACAGTGCAGGTGGGAACTCTGGGTTCTCTTCTCTCCCCCGTGCATCATCTCATAGCAGGTTACAGCATCAGCCATCAAGAACAAGTCAACAAAAATGACAGCATAGAAACTCTGAGTGTGAAAGTTGCTAAACAGCAGAAGAAGAGAACAGCAGAAGTCCAGGTTTTCTAACTGGAGATTCTGCTCATCTTACCCACCATTACAGACAGCTCCTGTAATTTTTCACCAAGGAGTAAGATCGGTGTGACTTTTTCTAACAAGCAGACTAAAAGGCTGCCCCTAAATCTGCTTTAAAGGAGACCCTAACCAATAGCCGCCGGAGGAGGTGATTAAGGCTGCGTCCCTGACACCAAAGGGCGTTGGGGGCAACACGCTGTGTGGAAAGGGGAAGGGTTTGTCCAACAGGAGGTGCTCAGTGGACATTTACTGCAGTGCACCAGACTGGAGGCAGGTGGGCCTTAGTTCCAATCCTGGCTCTGCTTCCAGCTTCTGGGATATTAGGTAAGTTGCTAAGCCTCTGGGGCTCTCTGAGGCCTGCTGTGTAGACTGGGAGATGATGAGGACACCTACTGCACAGGGTGGGGTGAGGATCGAATTGGATTAATGTATGGAAAACATCTCGTGTGGTCCTTGGAATGAGGCAGATATGCAAATATCAGGTGAGAATAAAAATTTCTTGGCATTTCACTTCAATTTCTGCCACATTCTGCACTCTAGGGCTAGCAAGGTCAATAACTCAAAGGAGAACTGGGGCTCTGGCCTATTCTAGTGTGGCCTCACCTACCAGAAGGAGAAGGGCATATGTCACGTGGGACCTGGCAGCAGAACTGCATGGGACGTACTCTCCTTGTTTATGTGACACAGGGCAGAAGGAGGGAGGCAGAGAGACAAGTAGGGCCTGATGACTCCTTCTCCCCTCACTTGCAACAGCCACTGTAGCCCCTAAGCAAGTGAAGGGCTCAAGAAGTGAGCGATCCTGTTGCTGAGTAGAATATAGAGATCCCAGACCAGACTGAGTTCCTTAAGACTCTAACATCATGCCTCCATTTTCTCATATGGAAAATGGGTGTTATAGTAGGACTTACATCCTGAGTTGTTGTAGGATAATGAAATAGGATAATCTATGAAATAGGATAATCTATATAAAGGACTGAGCCTAGGAACTCAGGACATTCAGTAAGCGAGTACATAAATCTTACAATGGGTATTATTTTATGTCCCTTGTCAACATACGGAGTTAACAATACTTTGTTTCTTAACCTGTTTATTGATTGATGGATTTTCATTTAATAAACACTTGTTCACTCCCTTCAGGGGACTGAATTGTTATTCACTCCATTCATTTATTTATCTTCAATTATTTATTGAGATCTCACGCTGTGCTGGGACTAGGCCGGGCTCAGAAGGTGCCAAGGCTCATTTGGCAAGATGTTTGAAGGCAGGTGTGGTGTCAGGAGCCAGGAAGGGCTTCTCAGAGAAGATGCTTTCTGAATGGGATCCTGAAGGAGAAGCAGCCGAGAAGTTTGGGTTTGGAAATTTCAGGTAACAGAAGCAACTTGCAAAAAAGAATAGAGTTGTTGGGGCTGTGGGCAGGGGGACCTGCCCTGTTAGTGCTAAAACAAAAACTCCCATTTGCAACCCATTCCAACTGCCAGGCAGAACTGTTCCCAGAAAAACTCACCTTAACAAACCCCATTTGGCTCATCACTGAGGTCCTAAGCTGCATTCCAACTATTGCTAATGAAAAATTCACTGCCTTGGAATTGAAAGTGACACCAAACATATGCTTTCTGGGGTACAGTTTTTGCCATATGCTTTAGTAAATTCCCCACAAGAACTGGACTACAGAAGATGTCCAAATGCGCCTTGGTGTTAGGGGCCCAGGCCTGCCGTACTGATTCACATGTCCTGGCCTGCATCATTTTCCTTAAGATTGCTCAGGACACTGGGACACCCGTCATATGCTACCAGTCACAACTTCCGAAAAACAAAGTTGGAAATAAAGTCACAACAGGAAATGAGGGCCGTTTGGAAATCCGAGAGCCCTCATGCTCTCTATGGTAACGTTTCTTTTTTCTGGGAGGATTTCATAGTTTCCACCGGTTTTAATGCTAGCCCATCTGGCTGCTTTATTAATGAAAACAGCAGCATCTTCTACTGCTCTCGTGTGAGGCAGTACTTTCCCAAAAATGACAAAAAGAACTTTTGGATTTGATGTATTATATTTTTTCTCTATCTCTTTTTAATTTGAAAAAAAAATCCCAACTGGAGAGCATTCTAGAGAGAGTATGTGCATAGAAATATTCAGTGAGTCATGCCTGGTGTTGTAGGTCTATTCTGGTGCGTGGGGTTTCCAGAACAATTACATAAGTGTTAGCAAAGCAAGGAACTTTTGACATTTGTGGCAGCTTAATGAGTTCTTTTCATCATTGAAAATATCCTAATTGTTGTTTCCTTAAATTTAAAATGCATAAAACTGGTGATGCAGTATAAATTGATTTTGAGGCATTTCTATCAAGTGTGCTTTGTTGGCAAAGAAACAGAAAAATTTTTATTTGAAATGAAATACAGGTGATCATGCTGTAACAAATACAATAATCTAATAATCCAGCAAAAAATTGCCTGGCAGCATCAATTGTAAGTAAAATATTTTTGATTACCCGTCAAGATGGCAGCATAGGCAGACGCAGCTTGCCTCCTTAAACAACCACAACAAAATTACAACTAAACTATAGAACCGTCAGAGCCGTCAGAGATCAAGCTGAATGGAAGTCCAACCACTGTGGAATTAAAGAAACCACATCCATCCAGACTGCTAGGAGACATGGAGATGTGGAATGGGCTGGTCCCTCATCCACATGTAGTGATAAAAAAAGTCAGGAGGGATATCTCAGGAGCAAGGAGTCCCATTCCCACACCAGGACGCCAGCCCAGGGTTCCAGTACCAGGAAGATAAATTCCCATAACTTCTGGCTTCAAAACCCAGCAGGGATTAAATCAGTGGGGGGAACCGATGGATTTCCAGCAGTTCCTCTTAAACAACCCCCACACACATACTCAGACTCACTCTCTCTGAGCTGCAGCACCTGAATAGCAGCTTGAAAGGCACCAGTGGCATAAGGTGAGAAACTGAAGTCTCTGGCATCAAGGCAAGAGCTTGGACACGGCTTTCTCCCAGACAGAAAAGCAGACAGAGGCCATTGCCCATTTTCTGAACCCTGCCCCAACAGAACCAGAACCAGCAAGTGGGGGCCATATCTGAGACTCCTTCAACTTGGCTAATACCCTTTGCCCTGCCCTGGAGATCCCCCTGAGACTCCATCCCACACAACTCATGGGCCCACTCAAGCTGTTAACAGAGACCTTACTATATGAATGACTGGTCTTGGCTCAGGCTTCACAACTTCCAAAATCCTCTCAAACAAGCAACAGCTGGCCTCAGTGAGTCCCCAACTCCCATACCTCTAGTTAAGTGGCCCCAGACCCAGCGCTAGCAACCTAGATTTACAGCTTGGCTTCACCCAGGAATTTCCAAGCCCAGCACAAGTAGCAGCTATCTCAAATTGCTTTATAGTTCATGCAAGGTGGCCCTGAGAAGAACACGAGTGGAGGCTGAACTTGACCTGCACCACCCAGGAAAACCCAGAGCCTGCACACCCAGTGAACAGCTACAGACCAGGTTGGAGTACTACCACCTTGCCCTCTGCACAGCTGATCCTCCATGGAGGGTGGAGGTTGGTGGTAAGTGGTCACAGCCAATCCTTGCAACTGACTGACCTGACTATATCCCTCCGATTGACCTGCCAACAGCAATCAAAGCTCAACTACAAGAGAAGGGACTACCCAGCCCACACAAAATGTGCATCTCAAGTACCCAGCTTGGGTGACAGAGGAAGCTGTGCAACTGGGCGCTACAGGACACCTACTACATTAGGCCACACTACCAAGACATGGAGTCAAAGCAGCTCCACCTAATATACAGAAACAAACACAGGAGGCTGCCAAAATGAAGAGACAAAGAAACAATCCCCAAATGAAAGAACAGATCAAAACTCCAGAAAAAAAAGCTAAACAAAATGGAGATAAGCAATCTGTTATATGCAGAGTTCAAAACACTGGTTATCAGGATGCTCAAGGAACTTAGTGAGGACCTCAACAGCATGAAAAAGATTTGGTTAGAAATGAAGGATATACTAACTGAAATAAAGAACAATTTACAGGGAAACAACCGTAGAGTGGATGAAGCTGAGAATCAAATCAATGATTTGGGACATAAGGAAGCAAAAAACAACCAAGCAGAACAACAAGAAGAAAAAAGAATGAGAAAAAAACCCTACAGTGTAAGCAGCCTCTGAGACAATTTCAAACTTCCAACATTCACATCATGTGGTACCCAAAGGAGAAGAGAGAAAAAGCTAGAAATTGGAAATCTATTTGAAGAAATAATGAAAGAAAAGTTCCCTAATTTGGTGAAGGAAATAGACATGCAAGTCCAGGATGCACAGAGAGTCCCAAACAAGCTGAATGCAAAGAGGCCCACTCGGAGATACATCATAATGAAAACTCCAAAGGTTAAAGATTAAAGGTAAAGAGAGGATTATAAAAGCAGCAAGAGAAGAGTAGTTAGTTACCTACAGGGGAGTTCCCATAATGCCAGCTGGTTTCTCAAAAGAACTTTGCAGGCAAGAAGAGACTGGTAACAAGTATTCAAAGTGATGAAAATCAAGGACCTACAGCCAAGATTGCTCTACCCAGCAAACTATCATTTAGAATTCAAGAGCAGATAAAGAGCTTCCAAGGCAAGCAAAAACGAAAGGATGTCATCATCACTGAGGCATTATTATATGAAATGTTAAAGGTACTTATTTGAGAGAAATAGGAAGATCAAACTATAAACAATAAAATGGCAAAAAATACATATCTATCAGAAAATGAATCTAAAAAACAAACTAAGCAAGTAGGAAGAACAGAGACAGAATCATGGACATAGAGAGCTTTTTGATGGTTGCCAGATGGGAGTGAGGTGTGGGGAGTGGGTGAAGAGGTTGAGGAGATTAAGAAGTGCAAATTGGTAGTTATAGAATGTCCATGGGAATGTAAAGTATAGTATGGAGGAGCCAAAGAACTTATATGCATGACCCATGGACATGAACAACGGCCTGGAGATTGCCTGAGGGGGTGGAGGCTGCTGGGTAGAGGGGGACAAAAGGGGAAAATTGAGACAACTGTAGTATCATTATCAATAAAATAAAATTTAAAAAAAGGATATATGTTTGTTTACTTTCCTACTACCTGTCAACGTTTTCTTCACAATCTGAGTGTCTGCAGCATATTGCTTACTTGGAAAACCTTGAACATGATTTTGAAAATCCTGTGTTTCCAAAAGTGACTAGGACGTACCAACCACCTTGCTTTATTTTTCAGAAGCTCACTCAAGAAATAATATGATATTCTAAGTACCACTAATATGTTTGTTAAAATGTTAGTTATCTTTAATTTTTAAATTTACTCAGGTTCCAAGGTATCTTGTGCTAAGAGAAACTAGAAAAAGACCCAACTAGAGCCATTGTGAACTCATCTTCTTTATCTCAAAATTGAGCCCCTTTGATTCCAGGGTTTACAGGCTTTCTAGGTAGGGTGGAAACCCTACCTAGATGTTTGTTCAATGTCTTACACAACTTTTCTCCGGGCTTATTTTCCTGAAGATAAGAGGTTGTAGATATGGGTGTTGCTCTATGTATTAGTTCAAAAGACTGGTGCAAAGGACAGGCAGGCCAAGTGGGCAAAGTGGGAACTGACTCATAGAAGTTGTTGTCTGCTTGTGCCCCATGTCCTCCTTTTGAGGGGAGAGCATAGTTCACCAAGTCCAGCTTTTCCCATGCAGGCACTGTTGAATTCTTTCTGCATGACTCCAAGTACCTGAACACCTTTCCTGAATCGATAGCAAAGAGCACCCTTGGCATCATCATAGGAAAGGAGTGATGAGGCTGTGTGAACTACGTGGGCTGTGGTCAGGGCTGAGAATGTACATGGGATCATAAATGTAGTAAGTATCCTCGTGACACATAGTCATCATTACTGTTTGCTTGTTGATGCTGGAGTACTACGTGCTGTTCAGGACTATTTCCAAGAATCTATTGTACATGTGTCCCTGAGGCTTAGGAGACATGATGAAAGAGGAATTTGGTATCCTTGCCAAGTCTCCTAAATAATGGAGATAATTTTTGGGGAGGAAGTGATGTGTTCATCTCAAGGTTGGGAGGGTGGAGGAAGAAGAAGGCAGCTTTAGCAAGTAAGAAAATCCTGCCTGCCCTGGCTAGTGTGGCTGGTGGACTGGGCGCCAGCCTGCAAACCGGAGGGTCACCGGTTCAACTCCTGGCCAGGGCACATGCCTGGGTTGCAGGCCAGGCCCCCAGTTGGGGGAATGTAGGAGGCAATGGATCAATGTAGCTCTCACACATTGATGTTTCTCTCCCTCTCTTACTCTTTCCTTTCCCCTCTCCCTAAAAGCAAATAAATAAAAGCTTAAAAAAAGTGGAAAAGAAAACGCTGCCCAAGCCAAGACCAGGTTAGAGCATACCCTCTAGATCAACAGAAAAGAGGTGAGGGGAGCTGCCCTACTTTGTTTCACTGAAAAACTCCTCATCTTAATCCTTATATTCCAGGTTTTCTGCATCACCAAATCCAACTAGTTTTATTTCTCTATTTGCTCATGATCAAATCCTGATAGCTCTATTTCTTCTGATTCTGGAATCCATTTTTCCATCTCCATCTCTCCAGCCATTACAATCAGTTTCTTAACCTCTCTCACATGGACTACTACTGAAATACCATAGCCTCCTAACTGTTCTCCCTGCTCTTAGTTTTGTCCCACCCTACCCACAGCACCCCCCCCCATATCTCAGCAAGGGGATCTTTCATGTCTTTTTGTTGTTGGACAATGGAAAGACTTCTGTCAACTCTTGGGATGGACCGGAAGACTTGGACATTGATTAAAAAAAACAACTGGTGGGGACAGGGATCTCGTGGGTCTAGTTCAACAACGCTGTCAGTGCTCTGTCCTAGAATGAATGATCAAAGTGATGTGGATAATGAATGAACAGTCAAAAGTCAGTGCATGTTCATAGTATGTTGATTATAGAAGGGACATCTAAGTGCAGCAGATGCTACATGATATCCCACTGTACTCAGATGGCTTGTTAACTTACCTCTTTCTCCCAATAGACACTGAAGTCTTCCATGGAAGAACCATGTCTTATTCATCTTTGTGTAACTGGCCTCTCGTAGACACCCATACACACCCATACAATAAATATTTGTTGTATGAAACAGTGAATCAAATACCCATTTAAATGAAAGCTTTGTTTTGTCTAGCCTGTAAGTTTTCACAAGTACTTTATGGATCCCATCCCTAGCCATCAGTGATCCTCCCTGACCTAAAACTACTCAACACTGAACTCAATAGTACTCAGAAAACTCTCCCTCTGGGTGCTCCCAATGGGAAAGCGACAGAGAGCAGAGAGATTATGTTCCCTACACAAGATTCTTTCTGCTTCCATTCAACCACCTCTTCTAGCACCATTTTGGTCTTCGGGAACTCCTAACGTGCATTCGTTCCTGGGATGCTTTGGAGTTCTCGATGAGCTAATATCTGACTATCTTATTTGACATAATACAATGAAAAGAATGTGCTTTGAAATCAGATGTAGGTTCCAATAGGAACCCACCAATTACTAGCTTTGTGACCCTGAATACCTTTTTAAACCTCTCTGGGTCTCGGGTTACACATATGTTCACTGAAAATACTACAAGTGTAAATGAAACAGATCTATGCAACGACAGTTGTCACAATGTTTGTCATGTGACAGGTGGCCAGTGAACATCAATTCCATTCTGCTTTTGTGGCTTATAGATAGAGGCATGAGGGAAATTAGCCATGCTAGGGTAGGTAATTTGAAGTGAAAAGACAAAGAAAAAGAATGCACATACCAGTTTGCTCCAACATGAATCAAAGTCAATTGTTAACTTTTTTTTTACTGAACTATATACAACATACCAAAGTTCTAAAAAATGTAATAAATGGGTTTAAGGGGGAAACAAACCCATATGTTTCTAAAACAGCAAGAGAATCAGCCCTGTCCGGGTTGCCCAGTTGGTTGGATCGTCATTGTCCTGTACACCAAAAAGCTATGGGTTCCATCTCCAGTCAGGGCATGTACCCAGGTTTCAGGTTCAATCTCTGGTTGGGGCACATGCAGGAGACAACGGGTCAATGTTTCTCTCATCAGCCTTTCTCTCTCTCTCTCTCTCTCTCCCTCCCTCCCACCCTCTCTCTAAAATCAATAAATACATCCTTGGGCAAGGATTACAAAAAACAGACAAGCAAAAAAGAAAAAACAGCAACAGAATTAGATAGTCCCCAAACAAGGACCTACACAGGCATGACATTAAAATGGAAGAGATTTCTTCTCTAGTGTGTATTATTCTGTTCCACTCCGGGATGCTTGGGATGAAATCCTGGGTCGTTAGCTTGTATCACCTGAGATGTGACTTACAAGAAAACCCCAAGAGAGAATAGATCAAAGATTGGGGTGTCAGCAGGCACTCAAATGAGTAAGCTACCTAGGGGATGCTGGGTGGGGGTTTCTGCCCAATAACCTAGCCCTACTTCTATGACACTCTCATTTTTCTTGGTTGTTGTTTATCTCATCAATAATAGAATATTTAAAATTAATTACATATGTTATAATTATATAATAAAACATTTTGAGAGAGGTCAGTCTAGAAAAGGAATTAAAGAAACATTATTGGCTATCACTGTATCTTGGTCTTCTCTTCCCATTAAAAAGTATCACAAGTAGAAAATTCAAGGTACTGTAGTAGACCTATTATTCGAGTTTTTCTCAAATTAAATAAAATGTATTAATCTGAAAAGGAGCAAAACCAACTTAACAGCTCTACAATGTCCACTCCACCTCCCTCCAACATCATGGCTTTTGCCCATTTTTCTCTTCTGCCAAATTCTCAGCTGCTCACGCATCCCTGACGGTTCATGAGGAGGAGGCTGCACTGTCCTGGTGTGGGGATGCCCGGTGTGCTCGTTCGGGGTTTGGAGGAGGGGGAGCGTGTGGGAGAACTGGAGGATAGTGGGCTACAAATAGTATAAGCCACTCTGGGCCTCTGCCTTCAGGACTGCACCACATCTTCCCCCCAAAGGGAAGCCCTAAAAAGCTTGAGGAGAGAGAGATGCTTGATTTTCCTTCAGAAAACTCCTTTTCCTCTACAAAGAAATGACTCGCAATCATGGTGTCTCCCTGTCTTTTAGCGAAGGGGAGGCTGGTGACATCCCTGAAGCTAGGACTATCGGGTACTCTTGACCTGGAATTCTGGTGTTGAGAAAAATGGCACGAAAACCGAAAACCGTTCTAAATCATTTGCTCTGGTAGCAACGACCTAAGAAACAGTTATTCCTGACAGCTGAGTTCCTGAAGCTTCCCTTGTACTTTTATGAAGTACGGCTTCTCGGCTTCTCTTTCTGTTCTGTGAGAACCTCTAGATCCTTGCACTAAGCAATGCCAAAGGTCAAAATTGGGGAGGTAGGGAGAGTCACTTGAGGTCAAGCATTTACTAAGGCACCACACTGAATTTTACTTAAGCTATTCAAACCCCAAACCCTGGCTTTATGGCATCAGACTGGGAAGGCACAGGAGCTTCTGAGTCAGGTTTGGCAGGGTAAAGTTGGTTAAAACACCAGATTCTCTAGCTGCGCCACTGCAATTCAAATAAGCCCTGCGGATTCTAGGAAAAGGTCAGCGCTGCTGCTCTAGGTGGGTAAATTTAAATGGGTCTTGTAAGAGGCAGCGCCCAAGCTGCATTATAGAATTACATAACAGATGATGACGGAAAAGCTGCCCCTGCAGTGAGGTCAATCGGCATTTAAAAAATCACTGCGTGGGAACACTTTCAAACCACAACCCTCCATGAGGCGCCTACATTTCCCAGAAAATCCTCATTCCTTCATTTAGGCAGCAATTTTAAAGTCAGCTGGAACCCCTGTTTCAGCACGGCAGCAACTGCGAAAGAATCGGACTGGATTTTACTTTCCTATAAGCAGCCTCTCCTGTTCAAGGCATTTTGTATCCCTGAGATGTCACACTCTTCTGAAGTTATTTTCAGCTTTGGTTTGAAAAGCAACCCAAATCAGCAATAACCAGCCTTCTCCGCGTGGAGTTGAGGGAGTCTGAGTGAACCGGGGGGAAAGAGTGCATAGTTCCTTAAACGTTTACGACTTACCTCAACCTATTGAAATTTCTTTTATTGTTTGTTTTTGTTGTGGGTGCCACTCCAGCATCCTAATGGGGAAGAAACTTTATGCATTCTTTTATTCAATAAACTTTTGTTGAATGAGTACCTATTAAGTGCCAGGCACTATGCACTGCACCAGGCCCTGGTGCACTAGGCAAGCAGGCAACCTGGGAGGAGCTGGTATTCTAATACAGGGAGACAGAAACAAACACCAAGATTTCAGATCTGCAGGGCCCACAGATAGCCCTTGAGTCTAACTGATGGGAGAAGAGGATTCCTATGCCTTTGCTTTCCAGGTGGAAATTGTTGCGGGAAATAGCAATTAGTTAGACAAACACTTCAAACAAGGAAAATGAAGACTAGAAATTGATGACCTCAGATACATTCAAAGAAGGAAAATCTTTCAAGGAAGCTTTACTTTTAATGATTTATTTCAGTACTTCTTTCTTCTCTTTAGAAATCTTTTAACGAATGCCTTCATTGGTGGGATGCTGGACGATTTTGCAGAGCCCTTTCTGCATGTGATCTCATTTGGTCCTGGGGGAAGGAGGAAGTGAGTGTTACTGTGATTTCACAGATGAGTAAACTGAGGCTTACAGGACTTTGCTCCTGTTCTCAGCTGGCTTATGTGTGAATAGACGCCAGCCTTTCCTCTTGTCTGGTCAGCACTAAGACACTTCTCCCCCTTCCAACTTACTCATCACCATCATTTTCTTCTACCACAGAATGCCCCACGGCTGTAGGTTAGATTGAAACCAGCTGTAATATTTTGATTGGAACCCAGAACATTCCCCCGCCCCCTCTCTCTCTTTCTCTCTCTCTCTCTCTCTCTCTCTCTCTCTCACACACACACACACACACTCTCTCTCTCTCTCTCTCTCCTAGAAAGCACATACCCCTGTAATTTGCTACCATCATTTGTCCAAAGTTATTATTTAAAAAAAATTTTTCCCCCTGGCTCAGAGACCATTCAGGAAAACAACCAAGTTTCCAGTGGCCATTTGCTTTCCTAGCAAGGAAGGTCATAGGGAGTGACCCAGAGAGGACACGATGCCCCTAATTATTGTTTTGTATCCAAAACATTAAAAGCAGAAATACTGATGCCATATTAATAACAGCAGCCTCTGAATTTGTAATAAAAAAACTGAGTTGTCCATGAACCATTTGCAAAATTCATCCACCCCTATAAAAATTCGATCTGCTTGGTGGAATGAGGATGGAAACCACTTACAAATAAACCGTTTGCTGTAATAATACAGCTGCCTCTACTACTGAAAGTTAACATTTTATCTAACATCTATTACGAGTCAAGCCTCACACTAAGTGTTTCATGCAATTATCTAATTTAAACTTTACCCAACCTTTTAGGTAGGTGCTATTTTTTTGTTTGTTAGAATTTCTATTTAGTTGAATATTTTAGAACAACAAAATTTATAAGGTATTCCTTATGAACTACTGGTTCTAGCTCTTTGATTTATATCAATTATAGCTCACCGAAGGGCATGCTGTTTGCTTACTTTTTGTTTTTCAGTTATAATTGACATTCGATATTATATTAGCTTCAGGTTAGACATTTATATGACTTACAGAGTGATTTCTGATAAGTCTAGTAGCCCTGTGACACCACACATAGTTGTCACTGTATTATTGACGATATTCCTTAAGCTGCAATTTATATTCCTGTGACTATTCTGTGACTGCCAGTTTGAACTTCCTGACCCCTTCACCTTTTGCACCCCAGATGGAAGGGGGCCTCCAACTCCCCCCTTCCATCTGGCAGCCATCAGTTTGTTCTCTGTATCAATGAGTTTATTTCTGTGTTGTTTGTTTGTTTATTATTTTTTTAGATTCCACATATAAATGAAATCATGTGGTATTTGTCTTTCTCTGACTAATTTCACTTAGTACAATGCCCTCTGGGTCCATTCATGTTGTTGCAAATGGTAAGATTTTATTCTTCTTTATATCCAAGTAATATTCCATTGTATATATGTACTACTTCTTTATCCACTCATCTTATCAGTGAACACTCAGGCGACATCCATATTTTGGTTATTGTAAATAGTGCTGTAATGAACATAAGGATGCATCTTTTAAAATTATTGTTTTTTATTTATTTGGATAAATAAGCAGAAGTAAGCTTGTTGGGTCTTATGGTACATCTACTTTTAATTTTTTGAGAAATCTTCATACTATTTTCAGTAGTAGCTGCACCAATTTGCAATCTTACCAACAGTGCACAGAGGTTCCCTTTTCTCTGCATCCTCATCAACACTTGTTGTTGACTTATTGATGATACCCATTCTGACAAGTGTAAGGTGATATCTCACTGTGGCTTTAGTTTACATTTATCTAATTAGTGATGTTGACCATCTTTTCATGTGTCTACTAGCCCCTTGGGAGAAATATCTGTTCAGGCCCTCAGTCCATTAGTTAATTGGATCATTTGTCTTTTTGGTGTTAATTATAACAGTTCCTTATATATTTGAATACCAACCCTTTATCACATGTATCATTGGAAAAAATCTACCATTTAGTAGGTTTCTGTTTCATTTTGTTGTTAGTTTCTTTGCTGTGCAAAAACATTTTAGTTTGATGTAGCACCATTTGTTTATTTTTTCCTTTATTTTCCTTGCCTGAGGAGACATAATTCACAAAAATATTACTAAGAGCAACGTCAGATGGTTCACTGCCTATGTTTTCTTCTAGGGGTTTTATGGTTTTAGATCTTATATTTAGGATTGTGATTTATTATGTGTTCTTTCTTGTA
>PVKM010036003.1:0-14957 GCA_004027735.1 Carollia perspicillata
TATTATATTATTATGATATGTAATATATAATATATGTACACCTTCACACACATGATAATGTACACATATGATACATAATATACACAATGTACACATATCATAAATGCATGTAATATTTATACTTACATACACATATAAAGCTCCCCCTTTGAACACAGATGTAACATATAATAGCACACTGTTCTACCCCCACTTTACTCACTTTACAGTTCATTTTGGGAATGTTTCTATATCATTTGGTAGATCTGCCTAATTAAAAGAAAGAAAATAGAAACAAAAACTCATGCAGAATATTCCACTATACAATTGTTAAGTTTCTATAACTACATCCCACTGTATGGATTACTATAATTTATTTAGTCTCTATTTTATAGACATTTGGGTGATTTTTAAATCATTATCTAAAATAAAAATAAGTCCTTTAAATATTTTCCTGTGACTGGGAGAATTTTGCCTTGGTATTTTTATTCTAAAAAATTTTATGTTTCTAAATTAACTTTACAATTTGAAAAGATTTTTCACTTGTTATTTGGTTTGGTATAAAAAGTTTGCAGGTTTCAGAACACTGGAATTTTATTTTTTTATTTTCTACTTTTTTGTTAAAGTATATTTTATTGATTATGCTATTAGAACTGTCCCCTTTCTCTCCCCTTTCTACCCTCCACCTTGTACCCCTCCTCCTACTAGTATTCTTCACCTTAGTTCATGTCCATGCATTATACACATAAGTTCTTTGGCCTCTCCATTTCTTATACTATTTTTAATCTCCCCCTGTCTATTTTGTACCTAAAATTTATGATTTTTATTCATTGTACCTTTTCCCCCATTCCCCCTCCCTCTCCCTGCTGATAACCTTCCTTGTTATCTCCGTTTTTGTGATTCTGTTTCTGTTCTAGTTGTTTGCTTAGTTTGTTTCTGTTTTTTGTTTTTTCTAGGTTTACTTGTTGATAGTTGTGACTTTGTCATTTTACTTTTCATATTTTTGATCTTCTTTTTCTTAGATAAGTCCCTTGAACATTTCATATAATAAGGGCTTGGTGATGATGAACTCCTTGAACTTGACCTTATCTGAGAAGCGCTTTATCTGCCCTTCCATTCTAAATGGAAGCTTTGCTGGGTAGAGCAGTCTTGGATGTAGGTCCTTGCCTTTCATGACTTGGAATACTTCTTTCCAGCCTCTTCTTGCCTGTAAGGTCTCTTTTGAGAAATCAGCTGACAGTCTGATGGGAACGCCTTTGTAGATAACTGTCCCCTTATCTCTTGCTGCTTCTAGAATTCTCTCCTTCATTTTAATCTTGGCTAATGTAATTATGATGTGCCTTGGTGTGTTCCTCCTTGGGTCCACCTTCTTTGGGACTCTCTGAGCTTCCTGGACTTCCTGGAAGTCTATTTCCTTTGCCAGATTGGGGAAGTTCTCCTTTATTATTCGTTCAAATTAGTTTTTCATTTGTTTCTCTTCCTCTTCCCCTTCTAAATATTTTCCTGTGACTGGGTACCCCTATAATTCAGATATTGGAATATTTTCTGTGTGCCCCTGTGTACCCCTATTTCCTGGGTACCCCTATAATTCGGATATTGGAACATTTAAAGATGTTCTGGAAGTTCCTAAGATTCTCCTCATTTTTTTGAATTCTTGTTTCTTCATTCTTTTCTGTTTGGTTGTTTGTTTCTTCCTTCTGGTCCACTCCATTGATTTGAGTCCCAGTTTTTTTTCCCATCACTATTGGTTCCCTGTGCATTTTACTTCATTTCACTTAGCATAACCGTCATTTGTTCATCTAATTTGCGACAAAAATCAACCAATTCTGTGAGCATCCTGATCACCAGTGCTTTGAACTGTGCATCTGATAGGTTGGCTATCTCTTGGTCACTTAAAAGAATTGGCTTTGGGGCTCTGAGCTGTTCTTCTGTTTGAGTCATTTTTGGTCAGGTGGCGCCTGTTACATATGGGTGGCGGAGCCTTAGGTGTTCCCCAGGGCGGGGCAACCTAGTTGCAGGGTTGTGATGCTATCTGTGGGGGTGGGGTCAGAGAGAGAACAATGGCCCCTATTCCCCACTCTCTTGGATTTTTGTCCCCTCTGCTGCCTCCCACAAGCGCCTAGTTTATCTGCGCACGAATGTGTGTCTGCGGTTGGCCAACTGCCCTGTGTGCTCTGCTTGTCTCCTCCCTGCATCTGGGGTCTGCAAGCTCCATGCCACCTACTCTCCCCAGCACTCCCGGGTCTGCCAAATACTGCCTTTTCCAGCCACATTCCCTCTCCTCAGACTGCTGACTCCCACCCCCTCTTCCGGTCTGGATGAATGGTCGTCTGACTTCTGTAGTTCAGTTTTCTGTGTTCTAGTTGTGTTATTGTTTATAAATATTTTTTGACCTTAATCTTGATTGTGCAAGGAGGTACAGTGTTTCCACCTATCCCTCCATCTTGGCTGGAAGTCCTGAATGTTTCTTCTCTAACTCCTTGGTTGTCAGACTTCCATACAGTTAGATTTTCTGGCAGTTCTGGTTATTTTTTGTTTTTAAATTAGTTGTTGTCCTTCTTTTGGTTGTGTGAGGAAGCAAAGTATATCTATTTATGACTCCATCTTGACCAGAAGTTCCCCAGAACACTGAAACTTTTAAGCTTGTGATCTAAATAGTAGGCTTATAAAAATCTGATTTCCTTTATTAAAATTCTATTTTTTATTTTTACTGATATTGTAAAGTTTCATAATTATTTCATCATAATATTTAACTATATATTTCTACCAAAATATTAAATGTTAGCAAAACTTTTAAGTTTTTAATTTTGAATTTTATGTCCAGGACACTTCTGCATGGACTTTCATTCTGAGATATGTAGTACACTGCACATTCAGTTGACTTCTTTCTCATAAACAAGTCACGAATAATATAAATGAGTTTAGATCGGATTAGATACTATGAGGGTTGAAGAGTGATGGTTGATTCAAACAAGAGGGGTGATTAGTATTGTTCTTGCTGCATGATGAATTACACTGTACCATGCATTAAAACAATGGATTGTCCTTCAGGATATCAAAGACTTTTTAGCAAACCACATAATGGGAAATATATAGTCTTTTATCATTTTGCAAAAAGTGAGAGTTACAACAACAATTTTGAGAATTCTTTTGAAGTTTCAAAAACATCATGGTGCCAGCAGTGATGAGAATGTATCCCCCTGTCCTTGGTAATGGGTTCAGTGTATTTTATTGTTCTTTTACTCTGCAGTACTGTTCTGTGATGATTCGTAAGCTGTTTTGATTTTTGGGTACTTTAGCTTGAAGTGGACCTGGAACTCTTCTACCCTTGAGGGTGTTAGAATTCTAATGATTCTGTTTGATCTACCATGTTAAATACAAATGAAATAAATCAGGAGAAATACACATAGTGAGTATATCAAAGAGTTATTTCTACTTCTGGGCATAAGGCAGTTGCTAAGCAACCTGTGTCAAGCTACATGGACATCTGTTAGGAAGGACACAAAGTCAATGCTCATTCAGGACACATAAGATCTTAAATGAAAAAGAGCATTTTGTTGGATTCAAGAAAAAGTGCTTGGATGAATGTATAATGGTTGCAGGCTATGAATTGTCTATTTCCAGATGTGTTTAAAAGAGCGATGACATTGGAACTCAACAACAACAACAACAACAACAACAAAACAAGAAAAACCCTACATTCAATTCAAGCAGGTTGGGAGAACAAAGAAAATAAATGAAATTTTGTATGAATTGTTCCCACTTACCAGGATCTCCATTCGGAACACTGCGGTTGTCCGTGGGATAGATGGCCTTACCGAGCTGTGCTGCCAGCCTTCCAACACCGGGGCAGTCCACAGTGCGCCTTTGGGACGTGGAGTTTTATTGATAATAATGAAATCACTTACAATCTTCTTGCACGTTATTTTTCAGTACCACGTCTTAAGCTATAAAGTCTGTAACTTAGAAAGGGTCTTTTTTTTTTAAAAGAAAAGAGGTATGGGATAGATTTCAGGCTGAGTTTAACAAAGCTTTCGGAGGCACAAAGTGTGGAGGAATTATGTTTTCTTGCTCCGCAGAATCTATAAATTCAGTATCTAAAATGACTGATGATTTTTCTTCCTTATTTTTTCTGTATATATTTTTTTCTAACAGTATGCTGTTGCTCAGCTGATCGAAGTGTTTCCCTGTGCTGTGACCCAGACAGCCACACCCAACTGCCAGTTACCGTTTACTAGTCACTTTTCTTATACAAAGTGTTTTTTTAACTCATCAAAGTCCAGCTCCATGAATGTTAAACAGGGCTATAAACAGTCATCTCATGAAATTATGAGAATCTAGTGAAATATTATATACACGTATATAATCCCTAGTGAATAGTGTGCTTCTATTTTGTAATAGTTATTACTGCTATGACTTAGACTATTGTATTAGGGCAGGACATTCGCAATAGGATTGTTGCATTTTCTCTACTAAAGGCATACATGGTTTTAATGAGAAAGTACATTAATTCATGTTCTCTATTCATATTTATCTTTTAGAAATTAATCACATTTAGTTAGGATTTAGATAATTATTACATCTATCTATGTTGGAAGTACAGATGGCAGCCCATTTCTTTTTTCTTTTTCCTCCAATAAGTATGAAATACCTGAAGTTTGTCAGTAGAGGAATGTTTCTTTCCATAACATAATTACAATATCTTTAGCATATTGATGATACAAAAAACTCACTACCCACATGTCTAGCTTCTCTCACAGATTCATAGATTCTCCTTGGAATTTGAAGCCAGCTTTTCCTTTTTGTTAAGAACATTTGTGTTTAATTTGCAAGTCCGTCAGAAATGTGTGAACATTTTCACAGTGCTGAGTTCAGTGATCCTGTGACGTCGGTTGGGCAGAGCACTATGATGACGAGGTGAAAGATCCAGAATCCATCCTTAGGTAGTTACAGCTCCTCTTCTTAGCACCAGTCAGGCCTAGGTGTTTCCTCTGTTACCCCTAGTAGAACATTTGTTAATTGATTCAGTAAACCATTGTTTCTTTTTTTTTTTTTTTCATGCTTATTATGTGCTAGCTGCTGTGGTAGGTGCTGGGAACACAGTGGTGAAGAAATTTGAAGTGAACTCTGCCCTCCTGGGAAAGTGGGGGAAACAGTAAGGTTCTAAGTGTCTTAACGGAAATGGACAGGGTGTGGGGATAGAGGATGTTGCCGCTGGGCTGGGTGGATGAGTTGAGAGGGTGGCCAGGGAAGATCTCTGAGCAGATGTCATTTAGACTGAAATCCTGCAGAACAGAGTTGAACCCCTGGACCTCGGAGTGCAGATCCATTCCTCCACCACAGCTGATGTACCCGTCATTGACCTTCCTTTGTCTCCAGGACTCATGAGTTTGAATACTATAGCGTGGTCTTTCATCTCCTTTTCTTTTATGAAGGCATTCAGCTTTTATCTTTGTTTTCTGAGACAGGTGTTTCATTTTCCTGATAGATGCTGTGTCATTCTTCAGCAACCGGTGCTTCTTTCATTTTATGAGGGTTGTTTTCTTCTACACATTTTCATTCCATCCCATGCTTTTTTTTATATATATATAAATGATGAGCTCTTTAAAAAGAAACTGATCTGTTGGTACAGATCAGGGAGGAGCTGTCATCCACAAATTCGAGTGGGGTTGTTCCATTTTGCAGGTTTGTTTTTCTGTATCTTGATTTCCAGTTTCTCTTAAATAATTGAACATTGCTTAGGAATGGATTTAGGAGGTCATTTATGCAGTACTAATTACTACATTTTCATAGAATTTTAACTCTTTGAAATTATTACATTACACACATTTAGAGGAAAGTCTGATTTAACAGCAATAACAAAAGCATCCCTGTATTGGCTGGAGTGGTGTTTTCAATTTGTTTACCTTTCAAAAGGTAACAGTAGGAGAATATCAATATACACAATTTAAATGTTAATAGACTAGTAATCATATTTATGCATTTATATTATCGAAGCCTGAAGTTCACAAATTCTATTTTAATACAAATCAGTACCTACATGTCTGCTGGGAGTTTTCAAAATTATAATTATTACCTAACAATTGCTAGAAAGGTATTATGAGAAGGGGAAGCAAACAATGTGAAACACAAAGGAGGATGTCGAGTACGATAACATCTTTAACTCATGCTTTATCTTCACTGTGTTTAAATGTGCTATAGGTGAGAGGCTTCTAAAACTTCCTGAGGAGGTATCCAAATGTGAATCAGTTGTGTACATAAAACAGCCGGTTAAAATTTATTTTTTTCCTAAGGATTTTTTTATTGCCCACCTTTAATTTAAAAACAATGGAAAACCGCCCTCGTCCGTGTGGCTCAGTTGGTTGGAGTATCGTCCTGTAGCTGAAGAGGCGTGGGTTTGATTCTTGGTCGGGGCACGAACCTAGGTTGCGGGTTTGATCCCTACTCCACAGGCGTACAATTGCCAGTGTGGACGGGCATGGGGGGAAACCAACCAATGTTTCTCTTTCACATTGATGTGTCTCTCTCTCCCTTCCTCTCCCCTACTCTCTCTCTAAAAGCAATGATAAAATGTCTTCAGGTGAGGATTGAAAAGAAATGGAAAACTAACCTGCTTTATAGTAAAGTTTTATATTTGTAAAGATTAGAAATAAGCATAATTATAAAACATAAAGCAAGGAATTCAGTTATGTTGAAAAATGAGAAAACCATTTTTCAGACTGTATATACACTTTTATAAATACATTTTTAGACTATATTTTTCTAAATCTTACATATATGATCTTCACAAATAACCATACATTAATTTTCAGCCTCTAGATCCATATATATATAACATACCCATAAATACTTTGACACAGACATTTGGGAGTAAACATAAAAAATATTTCATTTAATTTACAGAATGAGGTTTTAAAGAATTTTCTAAACAGGAATTTTTGTGGTTCGATTGCCATTTTGCTAAGGTGTTAAGACTTGGACTTACAGCAATAATTTAATTACACTAGATTAAAGTGATGTGTTTACCTCTGACTAATAGAATCACCAGATACTGATGTGTTCAACTTGACCTTCTTAGTGATCCACATCAGCTGCTCCAGCTATATTTCTTTGTAGTCATTTTCTTAATGGCCTTGTTGACATACCCCCATTTTTTGAGAATAGCCCCAACTTTACTCAAATGACTCGCTATGCTTCTGTTTAATGAATTCATAAAAAAATATCCTGCTCTCTTTTAGAGAATATTTCAACCAAGGAGAAAGCTGTTCCCGTTGTGACTTGGCCCTCATCTGTTAAACGTAATACACTGAGTGAGTGCAGGGGAGGGGATCTGGCCTGGATAACTGCTCTCTTCCTGTCACGACTCCTCTGGGTCTGAGCTTTGGAGTCCTGACAGATAGAATCAGGCTCCAAGTCCAAAGTGCAAGACATGTAAAAATAGCTGCTTTTCCCCTTTTTCTCCCCCGTTTCAAATTCATGAAAAATACCAGAATACCTATGTTTTTGCTACCCCCATTTTTGAAGTCAAAGCAGGAATAATAGGACATAATTAACCAACTGTTTATTTAAATATTTATTTTTTAGTGTGCCTTTCTATGTCTTCTCTCTCAACTCAAAGAGAAAGTGTCTATGTATGTACTTGGCTTGAAGATAATTTTCTATCCTTTTTCTATGTATCTTCCCATCCTGTGGCTGTTGTTAGCAGCTACGGTCCACACACCTTCAGCTGAATAGCACTTGAGCAGGTTTCTGAGTAAATGAACATGTAATCACTTTTCACACCCCTTTTACCATCATGGGATGTTCTTTACGAATATACAAGCAGATATAGATTTTTTTCACCTTTAATGAAATCATGTTAAAATGTTATTCTGTGCATTATTATTTTAAATGTTTTTACATTTTTTTTTAATAACAGCATGCATATATTTGAATACCAGATTAATTTTTGATTAGTAACAAAATACTCTGTATGGTTCAAAATGTAAAAAAAAAAACCCTAAAATTTATTTTTTATGTATAAATATGCAATTACAAGCATGTAATTTTTAAGTATTTGGTGATTTGGTGGTGATTTTAAATTTGGTAATTTAAATAGTTTTAAATTAACAGTTATAAACCTTCATTTTTCTCCCCAAGATATAATCTGACTCTGGGAAGGAGACATACATGCTTTTAGGAAGTTAACAATCCTTTCATTACATGTAACTTTCAAATATATTTAAAAGACATTATGTCTTTGAAACTCATTCTTGCCACTTGATACCAAACTATTTTCAGAAAAAAAAATTACTCTTTTAGTATTAAAGGATTTGAGCAAATCAAAAATTATAGAAAAGAAAATAATAAAAGTGATCTCCAATCTCACTATCCCCAAACAATTGTCATTTTCAGTGAACATTATTCCATTATCATTCTAGGTATGTATGTATGCAAATAGAGGCTAGAAGGAAAGATTTGAAAGGTTTTTTTCAGGAAACGGGGTCATATTATATATTATATACAGGGTTATATTTTAAACACAAAATATATTAGACTTATTTTTATTTGAATTTAGAGGTAGCAAATAAAAAATGAGGTGAAGTGAAAGGAATTGCTGAAACTCAACTGCTTTGAATTATTATTTCTTAGAATATCCTGTTAATATTAAATAAAATGACTATGGAAGTCATTAAGAATTAGTAGCTTTTTAAAAAGCATCTTCATTTTATGATGGTGTGGATTATATGATGGGCGTTAGTGCTTTTATGTTTCCTTTTACTTCTTATCTGCAGGCCTTTGTTAGGAAGATTATTATTTTCATACAGTCAAGGCATATGGAATTTACATTCTGTTCAATAATCTGTACTCTTTTCTTTGTACTTGACTTAAATGAAGACAGTACTTGTTGATTTTGCATTGTTTTACCATTCCTGAGCTCTTTGTTTTCATTCATCCTATAAAAATAGTTTTAAATTTTGGTAAGTTTCTTAAAAGCAGTTTTTTTGAAGAACGGCTCAAGGGTTTTGTGGTTCCCAATTCGTTCATGTTTTAGAATGAGTACCTGTTGGTGTTACACTTGATTAATACCATGGGTGCATGTTGGGTCACTAATTTTCTTTTGGAATTCTGCAGACATTGTTCCTACACTTATGGAATGAAATAGTGTGTGTAGAAATCTAAAGCCAGCATGATTGTTTTCTAAAATTTTCATAAGTGATTTTTTCCCCTTCAGACATCTGCCTGAAGAATTCTTTCTTTAATCCTAAATGTTCAATGACTTAATAGAATGTCTTAATATTTAGCATTTTACGTCTTTTTTCATTTTTAAATCATTTTCATTTTTCAATCACAGTTGGCATACATTACTATATTAGTTTCAGGTGCACACCCTAGTGATTAGGTGTTATATAACTTACTAAGTGATCATCTCCCAAAATCTCACACCCAACTGACATCAAACATAGTTGGAATATATTCTCTATGCTGTACTTTACATCCCCATGACTATTCTGTAACAACTAATTTATAATTCCCAATCCCTTCTCCTTTTTCACCAGTTCTCCACCACCTTCCCATCTGGCAACTGTCAAAATGTTCTCTGTACCTATGAAATCTGTTTCTATGATGCTTGTTTGTTTATTTTATTTTTATTTTATTTTTCAAATCCTCATTTGAGGACATCTCATTGACTCTAGAGAGAGGGGCAGGAAGGGAGAGAGAAAGAGAGAGAAACATCAATATGAGAGAAATATCAATCAATTGCCTCTTGTACACACCCTCACTGAGGACTGAACCTGGAACCTAGGCATGTGCTCTGACTAGGAATCAAACCTGTGAACTTGTGGTTTACAGGATGATGCTCCAACTAACTGAGCCACACTGACCAGGGCTATTTTTTTTCTAATTCAATTGTTGACAGATATGTGTTTATTGCCATTTTATTATTTATATTTCTTCTCCTTCACCTTCCCCTTCTCCTTCTTCTTCTTCTTCTACCCTTTATCATTCCATATAATACTGGTTTGGTGGTGATGAACTCCTTTAGGTTTTTCTTTTCTGGGGAACTCTTTTTCTGTCCTTCCATTTCAAATGATAGCTCTGCCAGGTGACGTAATCTTGACTGCATGTCCTTACCTTTCATCACTTTAAATATTTCTTGCTGATCCCTTCTGGCTTTCAAAGTTTCTGTTGAGAAATCAGCTGACAGTCTTAAGGGAGCTCCTTTCTGGGTAACTAACTTATCTTTCTGCCTGTAAGATTCTTTCTTTGTCTTGGCGTGGGCCTCTTTGGGTTCATCTGATTTGGGACTCTATACTTCCTGGATTTGTATGTCTATTTCTATTCCCTGACTGTGTGGCTTATAGAGGTGGTTGGGTGGTGATACTCTGATGTGGTCTGAAGCTGAAGGTGTACTGTCTCTGGGGCCTCCTGGGAGGCACAGTCCAATGTCAGTGGCTACCTGTGTTCTGCATGGGGCATCCTGCCATGAGCTACAAAGTGAACTGTGGATGGCTTCTTTGTTGTGCTGGGCTTGGAGTTGCCCTGGTGAAGCCAAGCTGTGAACCAAGGCTGGCTGCTGTTAGTGCCAGGCCTGGGGCCACATAGTGAGAGGTATGGGGTATGCTGAGGCCAGACCAAGACAGGACATTTGTATGGAAAATCCACTAGAAACAGTTGGGATGGGCCCCCAAATTGAGTGGGATGGGGTCTCAGGGAATCACCAGGGCAGGTGAACAGTGTGAGCCAGGTCGATAGAGTATCAGATAGGGTACCTGCCTGCTGGTTCTGTGGGGGTAAGGTTCAACAAAGGCCTCTGCCAGCACTTCTGTCTGGTAGAAAGCTGTTCCCCAACTCCCGCCTTGATGCTGGACAATTCCACATATTGACTATTTTGAATAGAACTATAATGAACACGAGAATACAGATATCCTTTTAAGATCCTGATTTCAATTCTTTTGGATATATACCTAAAAGTGGCATTGATGGATCATATGGTAATTCTATTTTCAGTTTTTTGAATTGAATCTTCATACTGTTTTTCATAGTGATGACACCATTTTGCATTCCCACCAACTGTGCAAGTGTTCCAATCCCTCTACCTTCTTTCTAAAACTTATTTTGTTTTTGATAATAGTCTTCTTGACACATGGAAGGTGATGTCTTATTATTTTGGTTTGCACTTCTCTCATGATTAGTAACAGTGAACATCTTTTTATATACCTGTTGGCCATCTTAGAAATCAATAGCAGAAAGAAGACTGGAGAATTCACAAATATGTGAAAATTAAACAACACATTCTTGAACAACAAATAGGTCAAAAAAGAAATCAAGAGAGAAATTTAAAAAACCTTGAGGAAAATACAACATACCAAAACTTATGGGATGCAGACAGAAGCAGTACTGAAGGACATTCTTAACAATAAATGCCTACATTTAAAAAAAAGAAAAATTTCAAGTAAATGACCTAACTTCATACTTTAAGGAACTAGAAATAAAAGAAAAAACTAAGCCCAAAATTAGGAGAAGGAAGGCAATGATAAAGATTAGAGCAGAAGTAAATGGATTAGAGAATAGAAAACCAATAGAAAAAAAAATCAACCAAGCCAAAATATTTTTGAAAGGATAAATAAAATTGACAAACCTTTAGCCAGATTTACTAAGAAAAAAAGAAAACTCAAATAAAAATCTAAGGTGGTTCACTTTTGATTCTATGGGAGATGACTTTCTTCAACAAATTATAATTGATAGCTGCACATTTTTTGAAAAGTTACATTTTATTATATTTTATTATTCATAAAGTTATTTTTAATGCTTAAATTTTTTCTTTACTCTTTTTTTAATTTTAATTGTTGTTCAAGTACAGTTTTCTGTCTTTTACTCCCATCCCAGTCCACCCCACAGTGCTCCCCACCTCCCTCCCCTTTCCACCCCCCTTAGTTTTTGTCCATGTGTCCTTTATACTTGTTCCTGTAATCCCCTCCCTTTTTCCCCTGACATTCCCTCCCCTCTCCCCTCTGGTTACTGTCAACCTGTTTTCTATTTCAATGTCTTTGGTTATATTTTGCTTGCTTGTTTGTCTTGTTGTTTAGGTTCCTGTTAAAGGTGAGATCATACGGTATTTGTCTTTTACCACCTGGCTTATTTCACTTAGCATAATGCTTTCCAGTTCCATCCATGCTGTTGCATAGGGTAGGAGCTCCCTCTTTCTTTCTGCCACATAGAATTCCATTGTGTAAATGTACCATAGTTTTTTGATCCATTCATTTACTGATGGGCACCTAGGTTGCTTCCAACACTTGGCTATTGTAAATTGTGCTGCTATGAACATTGGGGTGCATAGGTTCTATTAGATTGGTGTTTCAGGGTTCTTGGGATATAATACTAGCAGTGCAATTGCTGGGTCAAAAGGCAGTTCCATTTTTAGTTTTCTTAGAAAATTCCATACTGTTTTCCATAGTGGTGCACCAGTCTGCAATCCCACCAGCAGTGAACTAGGGTTACCTTTTCGTCACAACCTCTCCAACACTTGTTTGTTGCTTTGTTTATGATGGCCATTCTCACCAGTGTGAAGTGGTATCTCATTGTAGTTTTAATTTGCATTTCTCCGATAGCTAGCGATATTGAGCATCTTTTCATGTGTCTCTGAATCCTCTGTATGTCCTCCTTGGAGAAGTACCTGTTCAAGTCCTTTACCCACTTTTTAATTGGGTTGCTTCTTTACTGTTTTTAAATTTAATTTTTATTGTATTTTTTCCCATGGCCATTTAGTCCCCTTATACTCTCTTTCCCCCATCAATCACTACACTATTGTCCATGTCCATGAGTCCTTTTTCCCTTTTTGCTCAATCTCTCCACCCACTAACCTCCCCCCACCACTAGCTGTCATCCACTCTCCATCTATGAGTCTGTCTCTGTTTTGCTTGTCAATTCTGTTTGTTCATTAGATTCTGTATATGAGTGAAATCATATGGGATTGTCTTTCTCTGACTGGCTTATTTCACTCAGCATAATGTTCTTCAGGTCCATTGCTGGATTTTATCAAAAGCTTTTTCTGCATCTATGGATATGATCATGTGGCTTTTATCCTTCGTTTTGTTTATGTGGTGAGTCACATTTGTTGATTTGGGAATGTTGCACCAACCTTGCTGTGTTGCAGCCTTTCAAGGCTGGGCAGGTTCACTCAGGATCCCAGCAGATGGAAGAAAATGTGCGGAGCCCTCGAAATGTCTGATCTGCCTTTATTCAAGGGCGGGGTGATCCACGCACACTGCAAACAGTGTGTTGCACTGACAGGGAGTCCCAACTCCCTTGTATACTAAATGCACACAGAGCTGGCAGGATGCCAATATATTATATAACAAAGCATGGTTCTGTGCACTTGGGCCCACTCAAGGTTGTGGGAATACTGCTTCTTGTAATTGCCCAGACATCCAGGTGAGGGAGCCTGACTGACTTCATTTACCCTTGCATATTTTTAAAATTACAATTCACATTCAATATTATTTTGTATTAGTTTCAGGTATACAGGATAGTGATTAGATAATCATATATTTCACAAAGTGTTCCCCCTGTTATTTCCAGTACCTACATGGCACCATACATACTTACTACAATATTATTGGCTATATTTCCTATGCTGTACCAATTCATAACTACCAATTTGTAGTTTTAATCCCTTCATCTTTTTAACCCAGCCCAATAGAAACAGACTCACAGATACAGAGGTCAGATTAAAGACTGTGTAATTCTTGTGTCTTCCATAGTGAAGGGTTTCGGGGAAGGCAGCTGGGAAGAGAGTTGGGCTCAGTTGGGCTCAGAGTTGGGCTTTGATGGAATATTTGTACACTGCTCTCACTTCTGAGGTTTTGTTAAACACCCCACACTAGGGTTCCTGAAACTAATTGGAATACATGTCCTAATCTTACTGAGGGCACAGGGAAATGGCTCATTAGTTATGTAGCCCTGGAGGTTTTGCTTCCATTAGAGCTTCTTAGCTTCATTGTTCATTTCCTAAACTTTACTTGTTTCTTCTCTGTAGCTCTTTTTACTTCTTTCCATTAGAACATCTCTCAGTTCATTCTCCCCAGATAGTGGGATTCAGAGAGGACTCACTATTTAGCTACCCAGGGAGAGGGCTGAGTGAGGGATTTGGTGCCTCATGATAAAATACTCCCCCACCCTGCTCTTTCCCCCCTTGGCTCCCACTTTTTGAGCTGCATGGCATTGGACTGCTTAGTTGTTGCTGCTGAATTTTCCTGGGTTTTGCTATTTTTATTTCATTGCATTGAATATTGGGAAAGGAAATTCTGGGCAGCAGTATTATTCTACCATCTTTGCTCAGAAATGCCCAAAGTTTTTTTTTTAATTAACCAGATATTTCTATTCATTGTACCGATATGAAAATTTTCGAAGAGATGATTAAGCAGGACACATTATCATGTGAACAAGTACTTAATTACATTAGAGATTCAAATGTTTTTTTGAGCTTATACTTTTGTAAACAAGATGATCTTGTTGTAATGGAGGATTTGTGATAACTGCAATGTAAAGGAGTCTCAGAGGAAAAATTAGGGGAACTACGCGCGCGAACTGTTTATTGCTGGAGTCAGTAGTATGCACAAAATCCAGCTAATACCACACTGTGTACAAACCACAACACAATGTGTACTAGAGCACAGTCTCATTTTTTCTTTTAAATATATAGATTACTGTTTGGATTCTTATAAGTGAATTGAAGAAATGTTGTCTGAGACTGACACACTTCTGAATGTTTTAAATCTCTAACGATCAAAAATACAAGTGAAATAAGCCAGGCAGTAAAGGACAAATTCCATATGATCTCACCTTTAACAGGAACCTAAGCAACTAAACAAACAAGCAAGCAAAATATAGTCAAAGACATTGAAATAGAAAAGGGGATGACAGTCTCCAGAGGGGGGAGGGGAGGGAATTTCAGGGAAAAAGGGAGGGGATTATAGGAACAAGTATAAAGGACA
>PVKM010036004.1:0-14952 GCA_004027735.1 Carollia perspicillata
TTGTGTGTGGCAGAGGAGGAGGCACTAGAGCTGGCACAGCTGGGTGGCCGTGACCCCTGCCCTGCATCAGTTCTACTCCAGGTGCCTCTGCATCACCAGTGCCAGTGTCCACACAGTGAGAAAGGAAGGACCAGGGTGGGGCCAAGTTTTGTCATGAACATAATGTGACCCTAGCCGATCAAGGGGACCCTCAGGCTCTCGGGTTCCACAGACACACTTTAAAAACCGCTGCTCAGACACAAGGAAGCCAATGCAGGAGTCTGAGAGAGCCTGGCAACTGTTTGTAAGGTGCGGTCAGTGGGGAGAGACCAGACGTCTCACGCGGTGGACGAGAGACGAAGGATGGAATGGCCCGGTCTCGGGAGGACGAGGGCCAAGGGTTCGTGACAGCGGACACGGGACGGGACTGTGTGAGCCGGAGTTTGAAACGAGAATCAACAGCACTGGTGACTCTCTAGCTGCTTGTGTGGGAGGAACAGCAGAGGAAAGAATAAAAGCACAATTAACACAGAGGTGGACTGACAAATGCTCATACAGCAGGTTGTAAACCCTGACTGTACTTCAGTTTTAGCAGGGAACCTACATACAGGTTTTTCAGAGAGGGAGGAAAGGAAACCTAAGGGCGAAGCTTTTAAATTTGAATTGAATTCGAAAGACTTAATGCAAGCCATTAGATCCAAATCATTTCAAAATAGCATTCAGTATCCCTCAGTGTCTGCGGGGGAGCTGGTTCCCGGACTCCAGCAGATCCCAGAATCTTTGGATGCTGGAGTCCATTATAACCAAGGGCATAGTATTTGCATATAACCTGTATTTGCATCGAGGCTACAGCATAGTACTCAGCACATGGCAAATTCAAGTTTTGCTTTATGGAATTTTCTGCGATTTTTCCCCCAAATATTTTCGATCTGCAACTGGTCGAATTTGTTAATATAAGTGGGCCAACTGTACCGGATTATTTTGTCTACCTCTGAATTTAAAAATCAAACTCTGGGCCTCTTGCAATGCCAATATAAATTTAGCACCTGCTTGGCAAGGAAACAGCAGCAACGGAGCTTCTCTATATGTAGTGATCCTACCCTGTAACCAAGGGGAGCATCGAGGCCTGTCATATTACTTGACGAAGAAGATAAACAAAACCGATAACAACCGAGCTGGAAATTAGGCACATCTGTAAGTATCTACAAAGTAACTTTTCTCTTCCAGGGTTAGCATCTTGTCTTTTCCAGACTTAGAAAGCATCTCCGAAGACTTACAGAAGGAGAATAAATAAAGGGTTCTAATCGGAATCAGAAATAGGAGTAGAATGGAAAAGAACAAGTCTATGACCCAAATATGGAGGATGTCAAAGAAAAAAACGGCTGTGGGAAATTTTATTTTTGTATCTTACGGCTCCTTAGAAATCCATCTGCATTGCTTTTGAATCACTTCCTTTACAAGCCACATGTTTTTTAAAATTCAACACTGTAAGTTAAATGCAATTGTTGAAACCCTAAACCTATTTACTACCATCGAAAACAAGCTTTTCAGAAGATTCGATAGAGAGATTCCTTCCTCCAGCTAAAACACAAACTCCAATACTTCATTTGGTCTCAAAAGACTTTCACTGATTCTTAGGACCAACCTAAAGACAAACAAACAAACAAACAAACAAATAATCCCCACAGTTTTGGGAAATCTATGTCGCTGAGATTTTAATACATTAGAAAAGAAACACATTTCAGTAGTTGTAAATTGCAGGGCTCGGGACTGCTGTGGGAAGACCTGTGTTTGTGTGTGTGTTTGTGTGTGTGTTCGCCAGTCTGGTTTAGAAATGGCGAGCTCTTCCCAGCATTCACATTTCGAAGATCAGACTTGTTTGAGTTCTGAATTTGGTTAGAACTCACAAAGTACAAGCACTGCTTTTTAAAATCTCGAAATGAAGTGACCACTTTCTTACAGAAGTGAAAATACATCTAAATAACTGAAACAGAGCTACAATACTTCAGCTGAGCACATGTCTATTTCCCTAAATACACAAAGGGCTATTTTTATCTTTACCAAAATGTTTAAAATAGTTTTAACAAAAGGTCAAGTTTAAAAATAACACAATAATAAGCCAACTAAAAAGCTGTACTTTTAAAAGGAAGTTCTTTATTTTTCTGGTAAATAAAACCCCTGCTCTGCCACAGAGCTGCAGAAATGCGGTTAATGCTTGGCTATCTTTTATCAGCAACTTGCCACCATAGAAGAAATATTAGAGTTGCCACGTGGAGACGGTTCTTAATAATGTCAATAACCGCTGACAGGCTGCTCAGGAGCAGCCCACGAGACACTAGAGAGGCATGACCAGACTGTTTCACGAACGCGCTGATGCTGTCTGCACTAGGCCGCGGGTGGATGCTATTAGCTACCTAGGGTGGGGCGGAAGGAGTTGGTAGTTGTGGGCACATGAAAGACAGTTTATTCTTCTATTATTCTATGTTAACAATTGTACTATTTTCCCTATGAACAACAGTAAACCTACTTCTGTGTATACTTTGCCAGTCTCTTTCACTCTTAAAGCACGGAAAGGAGAAACAAAACCAATCAGAACGTCTTGAACCTTAGGTAACCATTTAAATTTCCTTCTCAGCTACAGAGGCTAACTTTCCAAGCTGCTTGATCACTGGTGTCTAGTCAGTCAATCCCCTATGCCTGCCATCGCCCCCCTCCTAAGAGTAACTGAGGGCACGCAGGAGACACCACGTGACACTTGAGGTAAGTGAGTTCCTTTAGTCTCCAGTTTGCAAAAGAGTCCTATGCTCGGGGCTTGAGACGTATGCTCAGGGCTTCTAACTTTGCCCCACGGTGGGTGGCAAGTTATCTGGCAACAATGTAACAAGTCCTTTGAAAACATGACTGACTTACACAGCAAGACAATCCGATGTTTGATAAAGGTAACACTTCCCTTACCAAAAGAACCAACAGTAGCTTGCTGCTATCACCTAAGTAATAAGATTACCCAAAAATAACCTTTTAAGAAGACAGCCAAGATGAGGAACACCTCCTATCACGGTCCACTGGCTTCTCCCTCCCACGTCACGAGCACACGGTTTGCACCTCGCCCGACCGCGTGTGCCGAGGAACAGCAGGCGGAGTGGATCGGTTCTCCTCCCCTTCCCAGACGTGCAATAAGGCGTAAGTCCCGTAATTCCCACACAGGGCCGCGCACTGCTGAAGCAATTACACCGATTAGGTGACTGAATGGAATGTTATGAATGATGTCAGCGTCAAGATGACAGATAGCCATCAATCACAGCCTGCTATTCAACCCCAAGAGACCCCTCACATCTGTAGTTCATATTCCCACCCCATCAGAGACACAGAAAACACTCAAAATAGAATAATTCATCTGTGTGTGAATCTTTCAAGGCAAAAGTTTCTCTCCAGCTGTCAAGCACAGTGCAAATTTAAGGAAAGTGAAAGACAATCGTCTGGCCCTTAATAAATAACCACAGTGTTGCACAAAGGATCAGAACTTGAGACCCTTTTCCTGTCGGATGTCCCTGCACTGGTAGAAAAGTGAAGCACACTAAGAATCCGTCTCAAACACCATTTCAGACTCATGCCTTCTGTTATATCCAGTACCTCGTCCTAGATTAATAGACCCCCATGCTTGCCTCTTTGGGACTGAATCTCATCATTTTTCTTTAGAAACAGCCGCTGTGGGGAAAGAATAAGAGCTTCTAAAGGAATATGATTCTCAGTAGAGAAGGAGGGGAAAAGCATAGATAGGTTACCGCATTTGAGAGACCAGTTTCTGAGGTTTCAGCAGCTGGCGACACAGCCGGGACTGTGGTGGCATCATCTCTCTAAGGGAGCAGAAGAAGGCCGACGGCACAGATCTCGTCAAGAGTCTGGCAGCATTCAAAATCGGTGATAGCTCTCTCTCTACCTCTCTCCACAGCATCAACTGGAATACAGCAGAGAGCTAAATACGCACGCACCTTCTCTGCGCTGTGACCTGTTGGAATCACAAACCGCTGGCTTATTACAGTGACAGCTACCAAGGAGATAACAAACTTCTCTAAGGAGCCCTACAGTCACTTGCTGGGAAGCCACCAACCCAATTCAGTCAGCTAGATCGTGAAACAAGCTTAGCTGTCTTAGCATTCGAAGTGGAAAACCTCTTGTTATCAAAAACCACGGACCTCAGGTGAGGAGGGGAGAACAAACACCCACAACCAGAGACTGTAGAGCAGTGAGAGCGAGCATTCAGCTCCTTCCCAATACCATCACCACAGACAGAACGGACATCCCTCCTACCCAAATCTAGTTCATTCCCGAAAATGCGTCGGATGGCCAGTTCTGCTATAAAAGGAGGCCACGTTCTGATTTTAAGTGGAAAAAGGATCACGTAGTTCAAACACATCTAAAATCCCCAACTGATCTCCCCGAGTATTGTTAAGTGTTCTTAAACCCACACGTACAACCCACCAACATTTCTACATTAAAAACAAACGTACAAAACCATTTACTTTCGGTGAACTTGTTAGCGGCCCGTCTGTGCGCCGTATACGGTATCAGATGGAGGCCCATTTTCCTTAACCGCAGTCACGGGCGGGAAGGTAAGTAGACAACAATCTGTCCGTAATCCACCTCGAATGCAAACGGCACGGCAAAATACAATTAACTAACGAGTCTTTCCAAACTACCAACCCCTTCACCGTCTTATCTGTTTCTCACAGACAGGTAAAGATCGCGACAGACGCATGGGGGCCCAGGCCCAGGCAAGCTTTCATGTCGTTCGTCGTCCTGTCTGCCGTCAGCCTTGACCACTCCCGTCCTTTCTCCTAACGCGGGAGCCTTCCTAGTCCTCCAGGCTCACACACAGGCTTCCCCATCGTCTCGAGAGAGACTCAGACCGCGTGGGACCTTCAGACAGCACGGCCGGGAAACGCAGCCCCGCTGGGAAAACACACGACACAGGACGCTGGTCTGCTCTGCGTCTTCTGGCCCAGCTTCATGTGCGGCTTAACATTTTTGGCCAGAATGAGATTTTAATGTGGACGGTCCCTTTATTTTTTTTTTATATTTTATTTATTTATTTATTTTTAGACAGAGGGGAAGGGAAGGAGAAAGAGTGGGAAAGAAACATCAATGTGTGGTTGCCTCTCAGGTGTTCCCTGCTGGGAACTGGCCCACACTTGGTATGTGCCCTGACTAGGAATCGAACTGGCAACTCTTTGCTCCACAGGCCCGTGCTCAATCCACTGAGCTACACTTGCCAGGGCCTGGACAGTCCATTTTAGGTGAAAACTTTCCAAGTCGCTGTGGCAAATATTTGGATGTTGAAAGTTCATATATACAGACTGTAAAGAGAAAAGAATGACTATAGGAAGACAAATAATGATGAGTATCAACTAGGAGAAGGAATAAAAATAAAGGTCAAGAGGAAAAGAAATGCAGAGAAGAGGAAGAGGGATGTCCTTTGGGGAGCAAATCCGAACTGAAAGACATGTTCAAGGTCAGGAAATCACACTCTCTCGGTTCACAGATTAATTAAATGAGGTTCAGAGATATGAAATTACTTGCTCAAAATGACACATCTAATTCAGTTATCTTAGAACTTAGTTATTCTGATAAACAATCTAGGATTTTTTCCCAGCATATTAATATGACTTCTCCTTGTTTCGAATCCTGTAAGTCGGGGGTGTCAAACTCATTTTCACTGGGGGCCGCATCAGCCTCTCGGTTGCCTTCAAAGGGCCGGGTGGGATTTTAGGACTGTATACATGTCACTGCTCCTGAACAGTTAAGCAAAAGCTCAGTGCTGCCGCCGGGTCGAAACAAGGTGCTGGGCCAGGTAAAACCAGGTGGAGGGCCGGATTCGGCCCGCGGGCCTCGTGTTGCCACCTGTGCTGTAAGCATGTGTGTGCTGTGTGCAGAGCCCTGCACTCCGGCCCGGGGATATGACGGTGAACGAGACAGACCCCGTCACTGAGCCAAAGGGACTTAAAACGCAGGAGACGGGCACATACTGCACAATTGGCAAGCAGTTAATTTAAGCAGCTGTGATAAAGACCATCGAGGGCAGTCTAGGATGCTGTGAGAGCGCGTACAAAGACAGTGCACTTGGTCTGAGGAGTCACTGCAGCTGGGAGCAGTAGGGGGCGGGCGTGTAAGTACAGGTGAGCCTCTGCGTGCATGGACTCAACCAAAGCACCTGAAAATATTCGGGAAAAAACGTCGTTGCTGATGTCCACTCTGTGGTTAGGCCTATGATGGTTGTGTCTATAGTGAACATAAACAGACTTTTAATAAGTCCAAGATCAAGGTGCTGGCCGATGGTGGCCTTGTCTCTGTGACCACACAGGACTGGGAGGAATATCTCTTCCTCTTCTCCTACAGGCCCCAGCCCTGTCAGCCTAAGGCCCCACCCACCCCTGTGACTCCGCTTCGCCTTTATCCCCTCCTCCCAGGTCCTATCTCCAAACTACAGTTCCACTTCGGGTTAGGGCTCTACCATAAATTACTCTGGGGAGGACACACACAGCCCAGAAAAGGAAGCGAACTAAGAAAACAGAAAGCAGGCAGTGAACAAGCACACAAACAACAACAGAAATAGGCACTGCAGCCCAGGAGAGGAGTGAAATGAGTCTCAGAATGATGGAGAGAAAAAGAGAACCGGGTGGTGGGTGACTAGGCACTAGCGGTCCCGACCGAAGGGACTCCCATGCTGCAGGCTGTCCGGGCGTGCTTTCTGCTGCACACCATCTCGTGCCACTGCTGGAGGCCGTGCTCAAGTGAAACCAGGACGCGGTTAAAGAGAGGAAGACGCACGACGCCGATCCAGGGCTTCCAACCGAAGAGAAAGGCAAAGGAACAGTGAAGGTGACGGCAAAAGAAATACCCAGGACGACAGCCATTCAGGAAGTATTGCATGTGCAATGCAATATTCAACCATGCCTACTGCAGTTGACTACTGACTTTTAAAATAGGCGAGTACTGAATACGGATTTAAATATGTATTTCAATACTGAGTACTGACTTTTAAAAGTTGAACTGAATACTGACTCTTTAAAAAATACTAATTTTTTATTAAATACTGGTTGAACACTGAATACTGATTTTTAAATACACACACACACACACACACACAACTATGGTGAGGAAGTTAGGATGACTGTATATGACAGCTAAATCCTCATCCACCATAACAGAAAATCAATGAAAAACTCTAAAATGGATGAATAAAAGAGCAGCAGTATACACATACCATTTAGAATTAAGAAGATGTATAAATGCCAGAATAAAAATCTAGAAAAGTTTAAAGTTTTTGCCTCAGAAAAAAGGGGAACAGGGTGAGGAAAATCAATATATTCTGTTAAGGGCTGAGAACCCGATAAAAAAATAAGCCAAAGACTTGAAGAGCTACTTCACAAAAAAAGAGTATCCAAACGTCCAATTGACACGTAAGAAGGTGCTCGAGTTCATTAAGCACCAGAGAAAGGCAAGACTGCCAATCCCCACCAGAAGAGCTGAGACGGAGAAGACACCGAGTGTTGGTGAGGACTGCAGGCGGGAGGTGGACTGGTCCAACCACGCTGGAAAACTGCTCGACAGTGTATCTAACACTGACCACGTGCACACCTAACACTTCTACTCCTGGATATGTAGCCAGCAGAAACGTGGACACGTCTGCACCGAAAGACACGTACAGGACGGGCCGCAGCACCATCCGTAATAGTCAGAAGTAGAAACAACTCCGATGTCCACCAACAGAGGAGTGGATGAGCAAACAGCGGCAATTCAGGACGTGGAATATTACACACCAATGAGAAGGAAAGAACAACCACAAGTAATAACAGGTATGGAGCTCGCAAGTGTAACACTGAGCAAAAGAAGTCAGACATAACAGACACAATGTTGCTTAAAGATCGAAGCTAAATAAAACTCATCTGTGACATAAAACGGCAGCATTGCAGTCACTCCCCGGACATACAGTGGGCTTCCGGGACGCGAGGAATGTCCTGTGTCCTACAAGTTACTCGGGTTTATCGCCTTCATGCAAATGCATCAGCTATACACCGAAGCCATCAGATCTGTGCACTTTTCTCTACGCATATAATATATCGATAATAATTATACTCAAAAGTCTTCCACTTATGAGATGTGTGACCTTGGACAAATTATTCAACCTAACTGAACCTTGAATCCTGCATCTTTAAATTAAGGATGCCAAAGCACCTCCTTTCTCAGGGACTTTTGGGAGGTTCGAATTTGATAATACATGTCAAGTGCTTAACAAGATGCCTCACACATACTGAATGCAAAACAAAAGTCTGTTACTATTATTAACCATTTGAGAATTGAAAAGGGAGGGGGAGTCACTATACACATCCACTCTGAACAAACGCGACTTATACAAAACATGAATTTAGCTGTGTGATCAGATGAGAAGGTTCAAATCTGCCATTTGCTATTTCCATTACTTTTGGTAAAAGATTTAACCTCTCTGAGACTTCACTTTCTGAATTGTAAAAGGGAGTAAGATCATGGGTTTGTGTGCGTGTGGAGAGAATTTTGCAAAAGATTGGCAGTGGAAGACAGTGCCAAGCGAAGGGCATGTGGGACTGTGTAAGTCTGCCTGTGTTTTGATGTGCACATGTGCGCACCTGTGAATGCACGAGTTCTTTTGAAAGTGTGAAGGCGGGTTCCAGGGAAACCGACTGAGTGGAGGGAGGGCGCTGCCACGGAGCGGCAATGAGCTGAGCCAGTGGGCAGACCGGCTCTTTTTCATCCCGACCCTTGCAGTGCGAACTTGGAAGGGTGTACATCTACTTTGATGTCAGAGTAAATTTTAATAGAACATTATTTACTTTGAAAACATGTAGCTAGGTCCTACCAAATTAGAAAATAGTTAGAGGGAAGCTTCAAACTAAGCTGATCAATATCAAGTTCATGGGGAAAATAACGTTTAAACCACTCCAATACACCCATAATTCGACTTCTGGATCACGGTGCAGAGTGTGGGTGGCATAGAGACACTAACTTTAAGTGAGCCCACAGAAGCTTGACTTCCTCTATTATTAGTTAGAGAACCACCTGTCACTAGGGAACCTCCTATTTTTAACCAATTCAAGTCCACTTAAAGACCCTAGGAATCAGAAAAGAAATGCTGGCTATAATGCTTTTCCTGTATCTCTTTTTTAAAAAAATAAATATCTAAGTAGCATTTGGAACATCGGCTGAAAATTATGCTTCATATGACTCTAAGGTTTTAATTTCCCCCACAAGTAACACAGCGCTTGAACACACAGGAAGGTGATACTAACTCATAGTTCCCTGACATACACTGACCCCTGTGGTATTCTTACATAGGGCCGCTTAACATAACCCAATCCTGATTTTCAGCTCATACGAATTGCTTACAAAGATCTTTGAGAAGAGGGTATCAAAACACAGAAACTTGGCAGAGTGAGGTGAAGGGTCATGGCAGGACCCACCTCCCCAACTCAGGTTATTTGATTAACACACTAGAAAGAACTGAAAACGACTTCTCAATTTCTGGCACATAGAAGGTGCCCAATCAACACCGCTCTCATACCACTGTTATTGAGGGACATCATGGTTCACATGGTTAAGCTGCCTGAAAAGGGACTTAGGCTCCATCGCTCACCAGCTGTGCCACTCTAGTCAAGATACTAAACCTCTCGGTGCCTCGGTTTTCCCATCTTTAGAATGGGAACAATACAGTTTCTGCCTCACAGGGAGGCGGTGAGGATTAAAAGAGAAATTCTAAGCATTTAGAACAGTACCTGGCATATTAGAAGCCTTCAGTAAATGTTAGCTCTCATTATTCTTCTTACTTCACACATTTGAAATAACAAATTCATTTCTTATTCCAATCCAAAACTGCTGATGCTAAAAATACTGTAATAAAATGCCACAGAAAAGAAAACTGAGTTAAGCCGTACCACGAATCTACACACCATTATTGCTGCAACCCTTTACAAAAGAAGAGCTGATAAGCCTACAGCCTTTTGGCCACAGAAACCACGAGAAGCCGAAGTAAATACATGGGCAGAAACACATCCTTTTATTCAAGCATGTTTGGTGAACTTAATGTACATCATTTAGGTCGGCCTACCTATTACACCTCAGAAAGGAAGAGGAAGGAAAAAAGAAAATAATCTTTTTAATGGCACTGCTTTAATCTGACCTATTTGTACAAACGCTCCCAGCTCTCCAGGCTGCCCACCTACCACTGCATCGCTGATGGCTAAACTGGGGAAGAGCAGTTAACCCTCACCTGTTTTTCTACAAGTTTCAATGAGTACAGAAATGTGCATATACTTCTCAAATGCAATCACAAGAATGTAAAACAGTAAGAAAATTTGGTGGGTGATTTTTTTTTGCTTTTCAAAAATAGTCAATTCCAGGCCCTGGCGAGGTAGCTCAGTTGGTTGAGTGTCATCCCAACACCCAGAAGTTGCAGGTTGGATCTCCTGTCGGGCACACATAAGAAGTCACCAATGAATGCATACTTAAGTGGGACAACAAATCGGTATTTCTCATTCTCTCTCTCTAAAATCAACAATTTTTTAAAAAGTTGAATGCAAACTCAAAGAATTAAAGAATGCATAGTAAGGTTGTCATGCTTTGTAAAATTAAAACCCGAAAGAAAACTGTCTCTCTCCCCCTCTCCTCTCTCTCTCTCCCTCCCTTTCCTCTCTCTCTCTCTCTCTCCCCCCCACTACCCTCAACTCCTACGGCTTATTCAGGTGCTTTCCCAAAATTATCTGAACTCCTCCGTAGGTCCACAAACAAGAGGTCCGTTGTGCAGATCTGTAAATTGGATGACATCACTGAAACAGAAGCACCAATCCGTATCACAAAACAGTTTATGTTTCCAAGGATACCAGGGACCTGAAATACCCTGCAGTCACACAAACCCAGGAGCCCGACCTTCCGAACAATACCAGAAGCCTGCCCACTTTCTCTCCATTTAAGTCACCGTTTCCAGCAGGGAAAGGACACTGATTTCGCTCCAATAATTCCTCCAAATAATATACTCAGCAACATTCCTCAATCATTCAATTATTCATTTTTATACCCTCAACATAATGACAGCAAAAAAGAGGATTAAGAATATACACAGCCCTATTAACAGAGAGCCTCAGAAGGCTGGCCTGGGGTCCTTTAATGAAAGTTCACAGTATAGATTTTTAAAATGCAGCGCACATAAACCCTTCTGATTAATCCTTACAGTAATGTTCCTCTGTGTTAATAGTGCCCATTTAGTAACATAAAAAATAATGTGCCTCTGTGTTAGGGAGTACCCATTTAGTAACATAAAAAAATAATTTCTTCCTGTGTGACTTTCCTAGGAAAGTTATTTTTCCTTACTTAATATTAGCCTTGAACTCACTTATGAATTTAGTACGTGAACTTGTTTTATTTTCGCTAGAATAACTACTGCAACACGGAAACATAGGCTAAGTGTGAGGTATAACCAACTATATTATCGTTGAAAGTCAAACAAGTATATGGTCCTTTATAAATTTCCCCTTTAAGAGGTGGTATTTAGGACTGAACTGTTACGAAAGGTCTGCACCTAGGCTCTTCTCTAATATCTGCTTATCCGGAGTTAGATCTACACAGTGACACTGTCTTCACACCAACTTCATCTGTGGCATCTTTTCAGCTAATTACATGTGCCATTTAGAGTTTCGACAGTTCCAAAGCTCTCATTGTTCTATTTAGGAGATAAGCATTTCAAGTACGTATTTCTCAAATGCAGGCTGGAAACTGACAAGAGAAGGAGGAAGACCTTCCAGACTGCAGTCCGAGTCCCCGAGAGCTGTCTGAGGCTGGGGGCAGCGGGCAGTTCTGGGTCCGACACGCGCGGCCATGCCGTGTGGCCTCTCTCTTCATGTTAACTCCCATTGGACGGTTCCAGTGCCGAGATCGCAGGGCGGGGGGAGTTTCTATGTAGCAATTTTTGCATTTTTAAATTATTATTTGTTACAAACTTTTGGATAAAAGTTGTGTTGGATGCCTATTTTAAGTCAAGTTATTCATATATTTTAGGGAGCTTTTTATACTATATTTTAAAATATATTTTAGGGAGCTTATATATTGCTTGGTACTTTGAAGATATATCTTACATTGTTCTAATCTTTGAAAAAGTCAGAATCTTATGCAAATGGTTTATTTAACCGTTCTTAAAACTTTTTTTAACAGACAGTAATAGGAAGAACTGAATGGTGCGTGTAAAGGGCAATTATAAGACCCTCAAAATATAGGACACAGATCTAAGATTTTAAGATTTTATTTTAATTTTAGAAAGCCATTGCCAGCTTTATACAATATAAGTCCCCTAAAGCCTCCAAAAGTAACAAATACTTCGTCGTCAGTCTCCTTGTGAGAATTAATAAGAAAGAGTGGAGAAAGGTATCTATTAAATTTAGTGAAGCACAATTCTGAAGCAAAAGGAAGTTTAAAACATCCTTCTCAATGGCAACAGTCAGAACAAAGAAGCAGGTCACAGGCTCTGTGCTAACTCACTGTCCAGCTGGGTTTTCTGAGGGTGTGAGCCTTCACCAGGCCAACATTTCCGTGCAGGCACGTGACTGCGAATGTCTGAGAAACTGTGGTATGACTATTAGGAAATCAACGCTCTGGGTATTTTAGTGAAGTTACTTATTCAGAACATAGAAACACCATGAGTTACAGAAGTAAAATAATGCAAAATAGTTTCACTTGTAAGCTGACAAGTCTTTTCTCCTTTGAAAGATGCTAAAAATGGTTTTGTGGGAATTGCAGAGCTAATTGATTTTAAAAGCTGAGAGCAAGTCATGGTGTTAACATAATGAAAAATTTAAATAAATATATTAAGACAATATTTAAATTCTAATCAACTTTAGCAAGAATCAGGTGAATAAAAAGTACTCTAAAATCATAAAATTTAAAAAATACATCCTGATTAAAGCCATTTTCTTACCAACAGTTGCCTTTTATATGTCATTCTTTGGTTTACTATCATGTCATCTTTCATATGCAGGTTTAAATTTCTACTTGTCAAATGATCTTTTTTGTTACTGACACGATTTGATTTGTACAATTTGGTACGACACTGAACCAAAGTCTTAGTAAGAACATTTTATAATGTTAACAAAACTTAAGACTGTATGAGAAGATAAGGCTAAAATCAAATACACACAAAAGACACCAAACTTTCTTGGATTTCTGAGTGTGCTAAACCAATGATTATTAAATTTACATTAAAAGTAACAAAATTGACATCTATTAAGAAAGCAAAACAAACTTCACATTTAGGTCTAAAACGGAATTTATTTTTCTCAGTTAACTCAAACTACGAAGGCTGTATGTAGCTGTGCTCCACACTGAAGTCTAAAACGCAGTACAACAGTTTAACAGTATCTGTGACATTAAAACATGTGTAACTTACTTGGACAGGACAGTTCTTTCATAATAGCTTTACTGAAATACAATTCACGGAGAACATAACCCACCCGTTCAAGTGCACAACTGAATGGTCCGTAGTATGTTCACATCTGGGCAGCTACCACCTGCGCTGATCACTGGAACATTTCCACCACTTCAAAGAGGAGTTCCATCAGGCTTCACTCTCGGTTTCACCTCATTGCCCTCCTCACCCCTAAGAAACCCCCGGTCTCCACATATACAGCTCTTACAGCTATTTCATATGAATGGAATCACATAATTCATGGGCCGTTTAGATTCTGCATAACATTTTTAAAGACTCGTCCGTGTAGCAGGCGTTAGTGCGCAACTGTGTGGATACACCACATTGCGTTCCATCCATCGGTTACCATGCATTTGAGTTGTTTCCACCTTTTGGCGCTCATGAATAACGCTGCTATAGACACTCATGTACAAGTTTTTATGTAGACATATGTTTCCATTTATGCTGAGTAATTATCTAGAAGTATGACTGTTGAGTCATATGGTTAGTCTACGTTTAGTTGTTTGAGGAACGGCCAGGTCCTTTTCCAAAGCAGCTGCACCATTTCACGTTCCTACCAGCAATGTACGAGGGCTCCAATTTCTCAACATCCTCGTCAATATTTGCTGCTATCTACTCTTTGATTCCAGCCACCCGAATACGTACCACTTCAGTGGTACCTCATGGTGGGATTTTGTCAACTTTAATGAGGTGTGATGACATATACAATTGTAACATATTTAAATTGTACAACATGATTTGATATACATGTAAGTGGTGAAGGAATTCCCTCCACTGAGTTAATTAACATATCCATCACTCCACAGTTACCTTTTTAGTTTGGAATGAGGACACAAGCTCTGCTTACTCAGAAAATTTCAATTGCACAATGCAGTATTATCTAGCATAGCCGTCTTGTCGCACATGGCAAGATCCAAAGGCCTTATTCATACTATAACTGAAAGTTCGCACACTTTTACTGACTTCTCTCTATTTCCCCAACCTCAGCCTCTGGCAATAATAATTCTACTCTCAGTTTCTATGATTTCAACTTTGTTCTCTATTAGATTTCACTTATGAGTGATACCACGCAGTGTCTGTTTTCCTATGTCTGGCTATTTCCCATAGCACAATGCCCTTCGTACTGCTGTAAATGGCGGGACCGCCTTCTTTCCCAAAGTTGAAAAATATTCTGTTTTATATAAACACATTTTTTTCTTTTCCCATTCGTTCATCCATAGACAGACATTTAGGTTGTTTCCAAACCTTTGCTACTGTGAATAATTCTGCCGTGAGCATAGGAGTACAGATGTGTCTTCAGGGTAATGGTTTTATTTCCTCTGGATATGCATCCCAGAAGTGGGACTGCTGGATCACGTGGTGCTTCTCTTTTTAATTTCTTGGGGAAACTCCAGACTTTTCCACAGTGGCTGCACCAGTTTACACCCCCAGCAACAGTGTAAGAGGGGTTCCTTTCACCCATATCCTCAGCAGTG
>PVKM010036005.1:0-14953 GCA_004027735.1 Carollia perspicillata
AAGTATTTTTCCATTGGTTTAATTTTAGATGTAGTTCAGAACAGTGATTTTCAAAGTGTGGTCCCTGGACCATCCGCATCAGTAGCCCCTGGGTATGTGTAGAGATGTACATTCTCAGGCTGAGTCCCAGACTTACTGAAATAGGTGCTCTGGAAGTGGGGCTCAGCAAGCTGTTTTTATCAAGCCTTCTAGAAAATTCTGCTGCACACTCAAGTTTAAGAGCTACTGGTTAAAATATAAAAACTGTCTTTAAGAATGTCAGTTTTCAGTGTTCCATGCCACACTTTACAGTTCCTGAATTCTTGTTAGAGATTTGTTTCTTTCACAATGTTATCTAGACTCACTTCTAATACAGAATGAAGACATGTACAGAATTTTCATCCTTGCCTACTAAATGCAAATACAAAAAGTTTTTCTACCATTGCTGGTCCTATGCATCTTGGTGCTGGCCTCAAAAGAAATTCAATTCCACTACTGGTCTGAAGCACACATAAATTTCTTATTTTTAGGGATTTGACATATTGCAAATGTCCCTTGGGTTCATTTGGATTGAATTTATAATCAGGCTACCTAATATACTTGTGCTGGGAAGTGACTCTCTCAACCTTTGATGTCACTTACAACAAATTTTCCTTGAAGGGATCCTCTTACAGAAGCCATGGGTATTTGATCTTTCTTGTTCATGCTGTCTGTCCTGTAGGTTTTATGAAACATAAAAGAGACAAACCAACGGTATCTACTTCCCTTCAGTCTCCTCTCTTTCCTCTATGTTGCTGCATTATTTTAGTCCAATCTCATCTCTCTTTTTTTTCCTGTTATCCTGTTTGTAATATATGTAGGATACACTCTCCATGTGTGCTACAGATGCCTTTCTATACCCAACAATAATCAGATGATGGGATAGATGCAGTGGGAGGATAGGGCTGTGAGTTGAAAGCTCAAGGATTTCTGATGGCTTTAATTTTCTCTGTGGAGTAGAAGGCGAGGTCGTCTGTTGACACTGGGGGAAAATAAGTGAATTGGAGTCATGGAGAAATATGGCCATAGTGAAATATGGTCATATTAAAATATGAGAATACTTCTAAGCCATGCCATGAGTCCTCACTTGTCCTGATTTCTGTGCCCTATTCTTACCTAGGACCCCTGATTCCACATCTAGAGGACAGTGTGGTCCAGAACCAAAACTCCATACAGCCCTTTCTGATCAGTGGATACCATTCCTTCTTGGCAGCTAAATATTTTGAAGTTTACTGTGATCTGAGACTTTTTGGGAGAAGAAAATACTTGACACAGGTGTTTTATAGAATGGTATAGTAAAATAACCACAGGAATGCAGTCGACTTTCCAAAAGCTTTATCAAGGGCTCAGTTGCTAGTGGTCATTGTGAATTTATGGTCTTTATCATTATGGGATTTTTGTGAAATGTGGGCAAGGAGAAAGCAGATAGTTGGGTCCATGAGGGGTTGGGATTTTGCCAAAAGAGCTCAGTAAAAGGACAATGGGGCAAAAAAGAGTCCTAGTCTTTTTTGGAAGACTAGGACTTCCTAGTCTTTTTTGGAAGACTAGGACTTTTATAGTCTTTTTGTAGTCACTATGACTAGTGACTATACTAGTCAGTCCTAGTATATCAAGAACATTTGCAAAAACAAATGAAACAGGCAAAAAGAATACCAGATGGGTATCCTTTCAGTGAAAGCTAGAACATGGTCTGGAGTACTCTTTTGGGGTCTTCTCAATCCACAAGTCTGTATCTTTCGTTGTCTCTGAAAGTTACAGAGACAATGAAAGATACAGATTCTGGAAGTTGTAGAAAACTCATGGCAATGCAAATTATTTTAGTCCATAAAGAAGCAAGCAAATTGTGTTCAGTGGAGATGTAATTGATGCCTATCATGAGAATATTCCTTAGTTTTACATCGATTAGCAGATTCATTTTAGTATTGTTTTCTTTTTTGTGTGAAATCCTCACCTGAGGATGTTTATTGATTTGAGAGAGAGAGAGAGAAAAGCATTGGTTGCCTCCCATACATGCCCCAATCTGGGATCGAATTCACAACCTAGGTATATGCCCTATCCAGGAATTGAACCTGCAACCTTTTGGTGTATGGAATGATGCTCCAACCAGCTGAGCTACCCTGCCAGGGCCATTTTAGTGTATTGATTGCCTATGTATGAGTTTGTTCTTTGGATTCTCCCTTGAATTCATTTTCTACGTCATACTGGATTCCTCACTAATCAATTAATTAAAACCTTTTACACATGTTCATTTTATGTTTGCATGAGAGCTATAAGTATATATATCTTATAATAAACAGTTTAGGTTTCTCTTTCTTAATTTCACTGGTTGGGCTGGCATTGCCTACATACATTCATTAATATGTTCATCATTCACTTGCTCATTCAACAAATATTTACAGAACACTTACCATATGCCGGGTCCTGAGTTTGGTTTAATGTTTCTGTAGACAGCTCTCCCTAATCTCTGAACCCCATTCACTGTGCTGATTTCTTCTTAACATCTAGCACTTGCTAGGGCAACTTATTTATACACCTTATCATGTAGGGTATAATGACCATACATCTTTTTTTTTAATTTTTTTTCAAAAGAAACACTTTTTTTTGAGATGTAGACCTGGGAACAGAACCTAAGCCTCCTCACTCACAATTTAGTGCTTTCCTCATGCCTCCTAGTCCCGTGTGCCCGGGTGGACAATGCCAAATATTTATCAATTTAATTTGCCTTTGATAAAGGCAAAGTAGAGTTCTAGAGAACAAGGGAAATTTACATGAATAAAATAAATAAAAGAGGTCCGTAAATTTACCAAGAAGATGACAGGAAGTGCAGTGAAGTAAGAAGAGCTGAGCAGAGGGTTTTTTGTGTACTTTCTAAACATTTGCTCCCTTGCCACTTGCTGCAGCGACCTATTTGCTTCTCTTTGCAGCCTGGCTCAATCCATTTATATTCATTTGAATGTTTGTTTCTGTTTTTCCTTGTTCATTTTCTCTGTAGCTTTCAGTCATTTATGACAAGGTGATCTTAGCCCCATTTTTTTCTCTTCGTTCTTATTTCATTTTCTTTGAAGAAATGAAAAATTCTACTTTAACTGGAAAAAAATGTATTACAAAACTTTGGGTCTCATAGGTTGGAGAAAAAAATTTTCACTTGCTATATTAGGAAAAATGGAGAGATTCTGGAACATAGAATAAAGAGAGATCAGTTATGTTAAGAGAAAGAAAAAAGATGCTCCAATAAGAGCCATTGAATATATTATATTTGAATATATTATTTTCATATATGAATATATTTTTTTCAAATTAAAGCAGTTCAAAAGTTTAAAAATAGATGTTCCCTTGCCAGCTTGTAGTAATAACATTTACCTGATTTGTTCAAGGAAAATAAAAATGAAATCCTCCTGGGTGCTTTTGGTGAAAGCATTAAAAATAAATTGCACTTCAGAATTGTGTTTCTTATGCTCAAGAAACAAACTCTTCAAAAACATGAAAATGCTTTGAATATTTCACTCAAGTACCAATTGTTTTTTGAATGTAGTTATACAGAAATGAATTTAAGAACTGAGTATAATTGGAAATTTAAAGAATCACACAGTCAGATTTGTTATAATTTCCCTTTGGTGACAATTTCGGATTTATTCTAAGACAGATTCAAGTTTGTACTCAAGATAATAAGGAATGTATTTAATAAGAAGACTAGTTTAAGGATTTCATGGAAAACATGTTTTGGGACAAAACATATCTTATATTGCAATACTCAGAGGAGATTATTTAGTGACAATGAGCTTAAAGAGAAAAGGCAATGGCCATGAGCAGCCTTATCAAAGGCCCCAGAAATAGATTTTTCTCCTGAGCTTTATGGGGCACTGTGTATGGCACTGATAAGACCTTAGCAAGGGAAGCCAATTAACCACATCTCCTTTGTAGTTCTCCTTTTCTAAAACACATCCCCTCCTTTCCTACCTCTCCTTGCAATCTCTGATGGTCAGGCATATGCCCAGAGAAAGCTTCGCAAGCATGGATTGTGAATCAGATAGATTAACTCTGCCTATTGAAATGAATGCAACAATTGCTTTAATAGAACTGGTTTTAGAGGGTGCCAACCAGCTGGTGTGATCCATTTCTGTTGTCATTGTTTAGTCATTCTCCTCTTCTACCTACTCATTTATTTAAAAACTAAAAAAAAAATTTTTTTTACTCATACATGCGTTCACTTTGGTGACATATTTTAGATGTATGTAAAGACTGATTTAAATATTTAAGTAGACAAAATGGTAAGAATATGGAAAAATAAGATCTTGCCTTTCCCTTTGTTTGTAGTGTTTCTGTTGAGAGAACTCACACAACTCTACACAGGTAGACAAACAATCCAGTTAAAAAATGGGCAAAGGACCTGAACAGGCAGTTCTTCAAGGAGGACATACAGAGGGCCCAGAGACATTTGAAAGGATGCTCAGCATCACTAGCCATCAGAGAGATGCAAATTAAAACCACAATGAGTTACCACCTCACACTGGTCAGAATGGCCATCATAAACAAATCATTAAACAAGTGCTGGAGAGGATGTGGAAAAGGGAACCCTAGTGTACTGTTGGCGGGATTGCAGACTGGTGGGGCCTCTGTGGAAAACAGTATGGCATTTCCTCAGAAAACTAAAAATGGAACTTCCTTTTGACCCAGCAATTCCCCTGCTGAGATTATACCCTAAAAATCCTGAAACACTAATCCAAAAGAACCTATACACTCCAATGTTCATAGCAGCACAGTTTACAATAGCCAAGTGCTGGAAACAGCCTCTGTGCCCATCAGTAAATTGCTGGATCAAAAAACTATGGTACATTTACACAATGGAATATTACACAGCAGAAAGAAAGAAGGAGCTCCTACCCTTCGCAATAGCATGGATGGAAATGGAGAGCATTATGCTAAGTGAAATAAGCCAGGCAGTGAAAGACAAATACCATATGATCTCACCTACAAGTGGAACCCAATCAACAGAACAAACAAGGGAGCAAAATATAAACAGAGATTTGGAAATAAAGAACAAACTGACAGTAACCAGAGGGGAGGGGAAGGGGGAAACAGGGAAATGAAGGGGAAGGAGCAAGCAAAGGAACACGAAGAGAGGACTCATGGGCATGAACAATGGGGTGATTGACTATGGGAGGGGGATGGGGCAGGGGTGAGCAATGGGGAAAAAGGTGAGACAACTGGAACTGAACAACAATAGATTGAAAAGAAAAAAAAGAAACCCCAAAACTCTAATTTAAAAGAATATACGCATCTCTATGCTCATTGTAGCACTATTTATAATAGCCAAGATTTGGCATCAGCCCAACTGCCCATCAATAGATGACTGGATTAAAAAGCCATGGTACACATACAGTGGAGTACTACTTGGCCATTTTCTAGTTTCATTTCAGCTACTGGTTCTGTCAGGAAGCATTTTGTAATCTCTATGGGTGGAAGCACCTGGCCTCTTTGGAATCACCAGTGACGTCCCATAACACTGTTCTTCAGCATGGTATAGATTTTATGTGTCCTTACATTAAAGAGTTGCTGTGAATGCTTTATTTCTCCTACTTTTCTCCCACAGGTCAAGTCCAGGCTCCCTCCCATCCTTTGTGTTTCCTGTGGCTCCCAGACTGTCACAGCAGGTGTTCAGCATTTGTTTATTGAAAGTTCAGCAAACTTTTTAGCTCCAAGGGTCAACAAAGTGGTTAAGTAACAGTGGCTGGCTTAATACTTAGTCAAGGAAATAACAATGGATAAAAGAAATCAGAAAATGGCAGTTTTCAGAATTTTAGAAAAAAAATTAATGGGAGGAAAATGGGGATTGAGCAAGAAAACAGAAAGCCATTTAAAATATTTACTTAATAAACTTTTATTGAGGGGCTATAATGTTTCAGGCAGTATTTCAGGCACTGGGATACAACGCCGAACAATGAGCGAGGTCTCTGCCCCCATGGAGCCTATGCTCCAATGGAGAGAGGGGAGAGAGACAATAGGCAGATACACCTGTAAAATGGCAGGTTGTGATAAGCGCTATAGAAAAGTAAGTCAGGATAAGAGCCTGGTGAATTGTGAGGGTGAGAGGTGCAGCAATGAGTGATCAGTGTGAGTGTAATTTGGGCAGAGAGCTCAATAAAGTAAGGGATTTCTGGGCAAAGAGCGTTCTGCCAGAGGACATGCAAGTGCTAAAGCTTGTGCTGGAGCATTTGGCACTTTGGAAGAACATAAAGTAGACCAGTGTGGCTTGAGCAGAATGAGTGGCAGAGAGAAGCGTGGGAGATGGGGTCAAAGAGACAGTTGTGTTGTGAGTTTAAGGAACCACAAACAACTGCCTTGAATATTGGACCTGCCCACTGCTGTGCTATTCCTGTGCAAATAAGCCTTTGTGACATTTATTGGGTTTGGTGATTGGTGGTCATACCCACATCCCATGTTTCCAAAAAGTGGAGGGCTCTTCAGTTCTACTTCCCAGGAGTTGGCAGTATTAGAGTGGTACTTACGTGTGGTGGGTTGCAGCTCCTGGGCACCGACTGGGTAGGTAAGATAGGTCAGGCTTGCTCTGTGTGACCAGCTGCCTCCCACTCGGGAAAGGATGATGAAGCTCAGAGTAGGCCTCAGTTCCTCCTGGCATTCTCCCAACCAGCACTACAGAGCTCTGTAGAGTAAAACTGTACTTGATTGGCTGTGGTCCATCAGTTTTGAGTCCCTAGGACTTCCAGGGAAACCAGAAAGTGAGGTGCTCACCAGCTTCCTTGCAGAGGCACTGCCCTGGGAATTAGGTTTTTGTGTCAGCCTTTTTTCCTCAAACCCCTTTTCATCTCTGATTGCAGGGTTCTCAACTTTGGCCTCATTGACATTTCGGGCTGGGTAATTCTATGTGGTGGGGGCTTACTCTGTGTACTGGGAGATGTTTGTTCTCTACTAGATGCCAGAAGCACTCCCAGCCCCCAGAGATTCCAAAAGTCCCAGACATTTGCCAAATGTCCCCAGGGATCACAATTGCCTGGTAGAGAACTGCTGTCTTAAAAAAATACAGGGATCTTGAGGACTAGAAGATTCCAAAAAGAGAACAATGAATATGTACTCCAGAGTTACACAAGCAGTTACTATTTTTCCAGGGATATCAGAAATCATTTGTAGCATACTCTATTTTCCTCCAGAACCTATTGACAGGCCTTTCATTGTATATTTTTAAAGTTCAGTTTTTGGTTGTTTTCAATCTCATGGCTCAGAATAATCAATGCATTTGAAAAAAAATTTTTTTTGCCCTGAGTGAGAATTGCAAGTCAGAAAAAAGAGCCAGGCTTTGCTTTTTTCCCCTTCATAACAAGCAGTTTTTCTCGTCAGGATGGTGAATGGCTTGTGCACTACAGATGAATTCGACTGCAGGGTGTTGATACATCTAGGTTAAACAGCCGTCTTTGTATATTCATCCTCCTTCTGTAGGCATTTCAAAGTGCAGAAAACCTTCCCTTCATATCTTTTTCTCTATAGCTTCAGACACACACTGGGAATCACCATATCGATAGTTCCCTTCATGCTTTTTCAAAGTGGAAAGAACAAGTCTGTTTGGCTAATCATTTCTTGACTCAAGGGTGAACTATACGTCTTCTTCTCTTCACTCATTTATGAATGGTAAAGGCACAGAGGCCCAGGGACTCTGTCACAGCCCAAGTGAACAGGTGGAATGGGGCACTCAGGGTTGATCTGTCCCTTGTGCTCATCAGGAGTGATGAATATGACACACATTTCCCATGAACCTCATTTTTATGCCATTCCCAACTCATATTATCAACTTATATTTGACTTTATATCTAACAAGTATCTGAAATTCCAAAACAGTGATGAACACCTCCCTATAGAAAAACTAAGCCTACACTGTATATTTTTCTTCATTACTGGATATTTTTCTCTTTATTTTACTTGTTGAGATTAAGGCAAGTTAACTCAGCAGTGTGTTGGTGGCGAATTGGCACTGTTGTCCACATTTACCCTCTTCTCAATTTCATAAGCCTCTAAGTTTTATAAAGTCACCGATGAATTTAGAAGGCAGAACTCTGATGAGGAAGGACTTGGGAATCAGTATAAAATATTCTATGAGGATATTTGTTAAATATTTTACTGAGGCCTAAGGGTCAAATAAAATATTGCGTGTCTGCAAGGGAGATAATGTAAACAAGATGTTATCTTTATTTCTCCTACAAATTGTGATACATTTGTACTGGAAACATGGTGAGAAATTTTGTCAGTTAATAACAAAGAAAGTATCAGAGAAAACCAGAAATTAAAGTAATTGCAGAGAGACAGAGGGAAGGGGTGGGCAGAGAGAGGCCACATGTGTATGAAGGGTAGGCATGGGGAGGAAGAGGTTAGGGAACTGGGGCGAGAGTAGGGGCTGCTTTTGAAAATGTTCTATAGATATTAGACCTACATTTGGAAAACCAAAGACTGGGCAGGAATCTGATTAATGACAATAAAATCACAAACAAGCTAGATATGAGAAAGAAGGGCTTGTTAAAAAATCTTATAGCTCTAGCATGAGAGAAGCTCCTTAGAGATCTTGACAGGGACATTTAATATAAATACTGAAAAGCATTAGTGGGTTTAGTGGAGGACAACCTGTTGAGACATGTTAAGAAGTGCACTAGATAGGGAATGAAAACACACTTAAAAAGGATTAGGACATATTTATTTAGGATTGACAGAATTATAAATGATTCTCTTGAAAAGCAGAACTAGACTTAACTTCCCTTTGTATAATTTTTATTGAAAATGCAACACAAACTAGAGATTCTTATTTCCATATCTTGATGTTGATAATTTGGATAACAGTATTTGTCATGATTTTTATCCACCAGCTTCTGCAACTTTATATCCTCCTTTGAATCACCACTGAAGGGAAAAATCTAGAAAAGTTCTCTTACAAAACACAATGACCTTGGTCTCTAAATAATTGAATAGTTAGCTAATTTCTGCTCAGGTTGAGAGACAACTGACAACTATAAATAATAACACTGGTTAATATTTCTATAGCAGTCACTGGGTCAGATACCATAATTTAGTCCTTACAATAACCCTATAGTTAGGTGCTCTTCTTACTCTCGTTTTACAAATGGGGACTCAGGTACAGAGGGGTTAACGTGCCCAAGGTCATACACTTAGTGAGTGAAAGAGCTGGTAATTGAATGGTTTCCTACCACGTGATCTTAACCACATGTGCACCTCCCACTTCCTGTGAGAGGAATTAAAGTGATTTCCATGAAGCAGCAATTTAATGAGGAGGCAGTATGAAAAATGTCCAGGGATGGCCATAAGTGAAGAAAGAAATAACCCAACAACAATTAGATTAAATGTTATGGGGATCAGCACAAGTATCATTTAAGACTCCACATATTTAGCCATAGTATATTCACAAATGTGCAGAAAGTAGCTGCTTTCAACCAAGTATTAGTACATGAGATTGTCTGGAAAAGTTTATAGAATTTCTACTTTTTCCCCTTAGTGCTCTTTTCAGAAGTTAGGTTTTATAAAATCCTTCAAACTCTTAGTCCCAAAGTGCAAATATCCTGACAAATAACATTCTCTTTTAAAGTGACTTATTTAGAGAAGTTTAAAGTGAATGTTTGAGCTGAAGTATGTCTTAAAAATTTCATGACAGACCAGAGATAGAAATGCTACTAGGTCAACCCCAAGCCATGGGAACACTTCAGAGAAAGTAGCAGGCATTGAATTGTTTAGAGATGAAGGGTGTTGTGTTTGTAAGAGGACTTTCCTATTGTAAATTTCCCATACTCTCTTTCCCAACTGATTTGAGAAAGCTGTGAAATGCAGGAGCTGATGGTTGAAAATAATGACCAAGACTTGAGCCCTAGTAATCAAAACACCCCTTACCTACTTCAAATGGCCAATTTTCTCTCCAAGATATATATACATAGCTAGATAAAAATGTGATGTGTTAGCCCAATTATTTTCAAGAACTTAAAAAAAATCCTTGGCATCCTTTTTTCAAAGAAACTTTCTGGAGAAATCTAAAATGTAAAACACACAACAGTTAGCTGCCTAAAGAAATGAGAAGTAGGAAGTCTGGTTGGGTTGTAGAGTCCCTCCTTTTCGGATGCATACAATCCCTCCTGTAGGCAGCCTGGACATTTTCTATCAAATTGGAAGCATATTTAATAAATTTCTGGCTTAGTGTGTTGTAAATTTCAGTTAATATGTTGACACAATAAGGCATAAAATGCATTAATTAGTCCAGCCTCTAAGTTTGAAAAATATGCATGTTTAGGTTTTGTCAAGGTAGTACCTTTTGAATACTGTTTTTATTTAAAGCAGGCCAAAAATCCATGTTTCCTAAAATGCATTGGCAAAAAGCCCCTCAAACTGATTTTTCTTGATTCAGTTCCATTTAGTGGTTAATATCTCTCTGTTACGATCTTGATGGCACCAACAAGTAGAGAATTTAAAAAGCTATCAAAAAGGCGAGGAGCAAATATGCTACAGTTACTATAAAATGGAGTTTGAATTTGAATCTCTCCAATATATTTTTTCCACTTGAAGTGATTGAACATATGTTATTTGTAGTGAAATCTAGCATTAATGGAGAGAATACAGGTCCTAAGAACCAAAACGTTCAGGTGATCTATTGCCTTTATTTATTTCCCTATCATTTTTTTTCTTCAAGTGCTTTCTTGTCTACTAGTCTCTAAGGGAGGAAGCTCCGGGTCCCCTTGCACTCTATTTTTTCAAATTCTGAAGAAAAGGGGACTAGTACGGATGATTTAACTTTTCAACAAATGTTTACAGTGCCTGGTTCTTGCTGGGCACTAAGCCTGCTCTGTTACTGCAGTGGTGAACAGACCAGAGGAGGCTCAACATGGCTGCTCTCGTGGAGCTGAAGTTTTAGAGGGGCAGACAGACAGATTCACATAGTCACATGATGTTGAATTGTAAATTGTGACAAATGTGATGAGGGAAAATATAGAAAAGAAGAAAATGGTGTCCCATAGAGACCCAATTTGGCCCCAGGAAAGGAAAAGTCTGTGTGGAACACAAGTTGGAGAACTGAATGTAAAATTGGAACTTTAAGAGCGCAGAGAATTGAAATTCCAAGCAAGTTTATTAGTGGAATGGATCGTCAGGGAAAGAGGAAGTCTTTAGGAAACACCTGGCGTTTGGAAGTCTCACAGTTGTATATTTCTAATCTATGTCAGAAGTAAGGGAAACTACTCTCAGAAAGAACGAGGAGTCTGAATGGGTTGTGGATTTTTTTTCTTCTTGGATATGGGGCTCATATTGTTGCAGTTGACTTGTTGATAGGAAATTCCTCCCAAGTGAATTTAAAGTTGGCGTTTAAAGTGAATTTAATGCTGAGCTTTAGGCTGCACACCAATGAAGCTGGAAAGATAGCACGTTTTGTTTTATTTTTTTCTATTTCTTCTACCACCTTCTTGGGTAACACTATGTTTATTTAGGTAAGGCCCATGTCTCTAAATTCCAATATGGTACTAGGTTCTACTACGTGATTTTGTGTGGGAAATGGTTTTACATATGTTAGTTGATTCCTGAATTGTAAGTTCTTCCATATTTATACATGGCTAGTTTGAAGGATTTTCTTATATTTGTTAAATTTTGTCACAGCGAAGCCAAAGGTGTAATAAACCTTTTTTTCTGATGATTACCTTTGACTTGAGGAAGTGGGTCCTGGGAAATTTGGGGTTAGAGAAATGACAACTCTGGGGAAGCTGAAGGAGCATATTGTTTTTGGCAGGAGGTATCCTTGCCTTTAGCTGCTGAACCCAGAGTCTAGCAAGGCACCACGGTTAAGTGCTTCTGAGGGAACTGAGCAGAATAAGAAGTACAAAGAACTGGGTGGGGGAAAGAGATATGCTTTAATGTATATTTTAGGAGTTTCATTTTCTGTGAGTCAATAGAGGAGGAATTTACTTTAGAAAAGAAATTAAATTGATAATGTGAAGAGTTTTTATTATTAAAATTTCAGGTATTTGGGCAAATATCACAAGACTTCAGCATTTATATTCTTGAGGTTATATTTTCTGAGTTATTGTCATACTTGGTTTATATCATTAATCCTTGCAGTTAGGCTTAGGAAATGGGATGGAGTCCTGTTTCCGACTGTGTGCCATGTGACTTTGAGGTAAATATAGTTAATTTTCAGCTTTGACCACTCTCATAGGCTTCACGACAATAAAAACAAACGTGTTTTAAAATCAAGATGAGTTTCTACCTGTTTCATTGGTTTGAGCAGATACATAGAATCAGTGTGAAGATTTAGAAAATTAGGCATAACACTTTGACCCACCCCCACGGAAATTTACAGGGAACAAAACCAAGTGTAATACACAGGGTTAGGCAAAAGTAGGTTTACAGTTGTTCGTGTGGAAAAATAATACAGTCATTAATAAATAATACAAGAATAAACTCTGTGTTTTGTATACTCACTACTGTAATCCTACTTCAGCCCCATCCTGGATTATTAGCCTTAAGGCCCCATTTCATACTTTTTCCAAGGATAATCAAAATCATGGGTAAGGACATTTATTGAACCAAAGCACTATAGGATTTTAGTGAGGGGCTGAGCAAAGTGGTAAAGACTTGAGCTTTTCTGCCTGTCATACCAGAGTAGATATCTGACATCTGTGTCTGGAATCTATTTCCTCTTCTTTCTGCAACAAGATCCTGCTTTCCCACAGGAGATAACTCTTCCTCTACTCGGTTTGGTGTGGATAAGACAATCACTGAAGATGCACTAGCAATCTGTTCAATGGTGGACAATGGTGGCCCCTGCGGTGTCTCAAGCAAGACCAATGGAATCCCTGCTGGTGGAAATTTCCACCTGTTGATGGAAATAAGAGATTTCAAACTACTGATTTCAGAAAACAGAAAAAATGTTTATACGTGATGATGTATGTTGATGATGATGATGATGTGATTATCAATGTTTCTTCACCGCTCCACAAGGACAGTGCAGGGAGAGGGTTGTGGGGAGTAAAACACAAAGATCCCACATTCAATGAACTTCGTATGTGAGAGATTTTAAAAACTGTTGTTAAAATATAAAAGTTATTGTATTTTAATGAAAGGTTCAAAATTCCCTCTTCTTCATTCTTAGATATATTACTCTATATTAACCCTCTACATGATTGGAAATTCTTAGTAGGGGAAAGGGGACAGAAGTGTTATTTATATGTTTATGTTTTGCGTGGAAATTGACCTTCGTGCCGTATTGTCTAGAGGCACAAGTAAGTGGGCACAGTAATAATAGATCTTAGTTCACAATCTCCAAAATATGTGTATTTTCAACACATTTTTAAGAAGACAATGACATGAAAATTATTAAGACTATGATACAAAGATATTAGAAGAATCTGTGTGAAAGCAAGATGGTGAACCATGGAGAGAAGCTAATCAAAAGATTTGTCTGTCTCTATTGTGCTCCCCTTAACCTGGCCCAGAGCCCTGACACACAGCTGCCTCATAGTCATTTAACAACCTGATTTCACATGCAAGGGAATATAGCCAGAAATGTGCAGGGTCACACAGGTAAATACTTTTTTTAATTCAGATTTTAAAAGTTTATTTCATTTTAGAGAAAGGGGAAGGGAGGGAGAAAAAAAGGAAGAAAAATATCAATGTGAGACAGAAACATTGATTGATTGCCTCTTGTACACACCCCATCTGGGGTCCAAAACTGCACCCCAGGTATGTGCCCCAGCCAGGAATTGAACTGGTGACCTTTGACTTTGCAGGATGCCACTCAACCAACCAAGTCACACTGGTTAGGGCATCATAGCTAAAGTTTTGACAGAGTGATAATTAAAACACAGACTGCTGGGAGCTACCTTACCTCCTGTTTTCCATGATACACTGCTTCCCTCTTTCCACTCCTCCAAAATGGACATAAATGTACTTTATATGTTAACACAGAATTTTGCTTTATTGAAAATGTAGACGTATAAAGCAAATACTGCAAACTTTATCTGACCTTCTAGATTTACATGTTGAAAAGGACCATGCTAACCACAATAAGCATTAGCTGAATAATTCACTAATACTTCTTAGAATAGAAGAGTAACTGACTAAAAATGAATGGTAATTAGGATGGAAAAAACACCATTTATCATAAAACTATGAACATGTAAGACTACTGGGGGAAACAGGTGGGAACAGAAATAAAAAAAGAGAAGAGGTCTGCATGATGGTTACAGCAGAGTGCACGTAATTCTGGTGAGTGAGAATGAGGACATTGGGGAGGATGGAGCAGAGGAGAGCTACGGTCTCCAGTGATCCCATGGAATGTGAAATGCAGTGCTGCGGGGATATGGGGTCCTCCGTTTTTGGGGTTTTTTTTTTGCCCTACATTGTTTCTGTTAAACAAACAGTGGTTCTTTACCTACTTTGGTCCAGCAGCCTTGGGACCAAGGCTTCCTCCCTAGAAAAACACCAGTAGGAACAGTGTCCCCAAAGGCCACTAAGAGGTGTGCAAAAATGTGATTTTTCTTGTACACTTGTAACTGCATTTAATTTCAATCTCAAGCCTGCATTCTTCCTGATAGGAGGAACCTAATCCAGCTACTGGCAATAAGCCATCCCTTCAGTGAATCTTTTGTGACTTGGGGCTTAAAATAATAGCAACAAAATCATGCCATTTCCTCCCCTCTTCCTCCTTCTGAAGTTAGTTCTAAACCCTGGGGCTCTGCTTCTTGTTCTTAAAAAAAAAAAAGATTTTATTTATTTATTTTTAGAGAGAGAAGGGAGAGAGAAAAAGAGGGAGAGCAACATCGGTATGTAATTGCCTCTCACATGGCCCCCACTGGGGACCTGACCTGAAACCCAGCCATGCACACTGACTAGGATTTGAACTGGTGACCCTTTGGTTTGCAGCCTTCAATCCACTGGGCTACACCATCCA
>PVKM010036006.1:0-14944 GCA_004027735.1 Carollia perspicillata
ATACCTACAAGTGGGGCGCCGGGACTGAGGGGTCCTTCCTTAGGGAGGCCACCTGGGGATCAAGGTTGGGGTCCTGGCTAACGGAGGGGTGGGGTAGGGGTGGGAGGGGCTGAAGGGTGTTTGACCATAGTTTGCTACCAGATGCTGCATAACTACACGGGAAGAGGAGGAGGGGGATCTGAGACAGGCAGAGGAAATGAAGAGACCCCAAGGAAAGGAATGTGTGTGTGGCACGGGGTGCAGGAGATGGTCACCTCCGCCGAGGCGCTGAGGGGTGGTCGTGACCAGCGTGTGTTGTGTTGGGGGTAGGAAGGGAGGCCACGAGATCCTCAGTCTCGGTGTGTAGTGGTGGGGGCGGGGGTCGGGTGGGAGTGGGGAAAGCGTCACTAACGGGACAGGGTCCTAGGCCAGCGACCCGGAATGTTCAGACCCATGCATGTGGTGGTAGTGGGGGCTCGCCGGGACTCGTGATTACCTAGGGAGCCGCGGGGTCCCTCACTCCGTGCGCGTGAGTATGGTGCACCGGGGGCGGCGTCACCTAGCGCAAGGGTGACAGGGGCCGGGGATCCCCATACCCATATGCCTAGTGGGGCGGAGGGTTCCCCAGCTCGCGATGATCTGAAAGGGGCCGTGGGATCCCCACCCCTGGTGTTTCGGGGTTCGGGAGAGCTAGGCTGGCGGCAGGAGTCCTGGGGCAGCTCGGGGCCGGGGGTTCGGGGCTCGAGGCCCGCTGCGGGTGCGTGGGGGGGCCGGGTCGGGCAGGCACTCACTGCTTGAACATCTTCTCCATGTCCTTGATTTGCTTCCTGGAGAACTCCTTGAACTCGGTGTAGGGGTTGAAGACGCGGCGGCTGGGTGACTGGGGCTCGCCGATGCCCTGGTTGAGGTCGGCGCGCCGCAGGAGCTTGGCGCTCAGCTCGTCGTCCGCGCTGCCCAGCGCGTCGGCCGCCTCGTCCTGCGCCCCGGACGCCGCCGCCGCCGCCGCCCCGTTCAGGCCGGGCTGCTCCGGGGCCTCGCCGCCGCCCTCGCCTTCGATCTGCAGCCGCCGGCTCAGCTTGCTGGCCAGCTCGTCCGTGGCCATGGTGGCCCGCGCGGCGCTCGTCTCGGCCCGGCCCCTGTCGCCGCGCGCCCGCACCGCCTCTGGCCGCGCTCTTCCTGTTCCTGACACTCCCCGCGCCAGGCGCCGCCCCCGAAGGTGGGACTTACGCCCCTCGGGGCCCGCCCGCTCCCCGCCCCCGCTCCTGGCCCCGCTCTGCGCGCGGGCTTGGTTGGTGTCATTCGCTGAGGCTCCAGTGTGCTGGTGGTGCAGTGTGCTGGTGACGCCGAGCCCGCCACCCGCCACTCCGTTAAGACTGGGGTTCTCCGTAAAAATCCATCCCCCGTCTCCAGTCTCAACGCGCCAGCTGAGCGGGAGAGGTCGGGCTGGCGGGAAGGAAGAGGGGCTCCTTCCCTGCAGTTTGGGGGTGGGTCGGGGGCTTCGGGGTCGCCACCCCCAACCCCTTCTCTGGAATCTCCACGCAGTGAAGTCGTACTCTTGAGTCCGCTGTGCCCTGACGGTTGTCATGGAAACGGCTCGTTGTTACACACTGGCGTTGTCATTGAGGGTTGTGTGGGTGTGGAGAAGGTGGCCCCGGTGAGCGGAACCCCGGCTTAGATTTAACCCCAGCGGAAGCTGCGTCTTTTGGAAAAGGGTGGACCAGCGGCTGCGAGGGAGATGAGGCTGGGCCTCGGCCCTAAAAGGTGTTGGGAGACTGGGGGAAAGCGGAAGGGCGAAGGGACTGGTCCTCTCTCCTCCTGGTCCAGCACATCGCACAGATGACTTGGCAGAATAGCTGCTGGGCCGCGCTGTCGCCCATGACTCTGCTTTAGAGAAACTGACAGGATGATCTTGGTGCAGCTACTTTGGTGAGGGCCCCAGAGGGGACCTGTCCTATTCAAAGGCTCACCGGTTGGGGTTTCTCTTCATGATCAACTTCAAACTGCAAAGCTGTGGACCTCCAGCGTAAGAAACCCACCATGGTTGGGAGGGGCGGGGTGGGGGTGGTTAATAACTCAGAGTCCCAGGCTCCAATCCAGACAGACAAAACTGATCCCTGGGGTAGGGTCCAGAACTCTGCTTTTTAACAAGCACCCAGGGAAGTTCTGCTCACTGAAGTTTGAGAAGCACTAATCTAGGAGGGCTTGCTTCGTGTTTATTCTCTAAAATGTTAGGATGATGTTGAAGACCCCTGTGCCAAGATCCCTCCCAGTGGTCCAGCTGCAGAGAAAAGATGGATACAGGATTGAAAAAAAAACCCATCCTCTGGAGGCAGAGAAGCACTTAAGAAGGCAAAGCCAGCAGCGGTTACAAAGTGATTTGCACGAACATAGTTTAATAATATTGCTGAATTATTTTACAAGGTGTTTAGAAAAGAGTAAAATTGAAGGGGAAAAAACTTCAGCGTTCAGAAAACATGAAACTGATTAATTTATTTTTGAGATTGTTTCTGAGCTCAATAAAGATGTTAAGGTTAAATAATTTGATATTGTTTTTTTTTTAAAGCTTGGAATTAAGTCTCTGTTAGTCTTGGCCAGTTTGGCCCAGTTACTCGCAAATGACAGGTTTCTGCACCTCCCATATGCAGCCTTGAAGGACCTAACAAAAGTACAATAGTTTGCTTTTCATTGGATGCAAAAGACTAGGGACAGGGTATACATTGAAACTTTAAAAACCCTGTCTGCAAATGTTCAGGTTTGCCAAATTCTTAGCCTTCTTCATGAAGCACATAATTTCTTTTAAAAAAAATCTGAACCTCACCTTGCTTTCATGTATGACTTAAAATGGGTCTGCATGAAATAGGGCGCCTTTATTATGAAATGCTCTGCAGCTGCTTGGCTGGGGAGCACACTTTTAACAGGGAAGAGATTATGTGAGGGTTTGTGTTCTTAAAAAACATGTGAAATACCTGCTTAGTTTGAATTATTCACATGGGCCGTGTGTATTAAACGCCCACTTGGCTTGTGTGGACACCTCCCTTGGGAGGCAGGGCCCGGCCCCATGAAGCACAGGTGGGGGAATTCCTGATCATCACCTGTTCCGTCCAGTGAAAGGGGAGTGGGACGCCCAGGACGTGCTATAAAACACGGGCGGAGCTCAGGGAATGCTGCCCAGAAGGGCGAGCCCTTTTAAGACCCCGGGTGGATTTTGTCAGCTTCTCTGGGTGTTAGACTTCTGAGGCTCTCGAAATGCAGGACGAGAGCTCGAGCTGCCAGTGCTCTGAGCTGGCCTTTGCCGAGCTGGGCCCCGTCTATAATAAACCACCGCTGCTCTGCTCTAAAGCCGGGGATGCATGCTGGGCGCCGCGTTTTATGTGGACATTTTCCTTCTGAAGCTTTTGGACTTCAGGAAAAGCACTTCTTTAGAAATCAAAGAAGCGGTGAAGAAAGGAAAAGCAGGGGTAAGTGCTGAGCACTGATTAGATCGTGAGACTCTCAGGAACTATTGGTTGGCTGTTCCTTAGAGAAATCACTTTTGAATGACCCTGGCTCTGTGTCTCAAGCTTGGATTTGGGCAGAAAGAAACGATCTGGACTGGTGACGCATGACAGCATGTGGTCATGTGGAAAGAATGATCTTCAGGGAAAATCACACCCTCGGCAAAGGAGTTTTAGAGGCGGGGCAAGCGAGAGCCAATTCCGACAGTATCCCAGCGTGGAAGGAGCGAGGCTGACTTAGTCATCATTGACTTCTGTTTCTCTCCTTCCTCCCACATCTACTTGTGTAACTGTCTTTTGGGGAGGGGGGAAATCATACTGAGAAAAACAATAGCACTTTGAAGAACAGGGAGGAGAGTCGGAGTAGGTTGGAAAGAGCTCTCGGGTGATGGATGGGGCAGATGGGGTGAATATAGAGGGGCGTTTCAGAGCCCCAGAGAGCCTGGGGGGGTGGTCTTGCCACCCTGAGATGCTGGGAAAACAAGAAGGGGTGAGGGAGGCCCAGAGATAAAGTTGGCTCGAAGTGCAGTACACACTTGGCACTTTCTAAACACCAGCTTACTAATTAGTCATTGCAAACACTCTGGTCACCAGGAAAGCCTTGATGGATTGAGAAGGTACACAGAGGTCAAGATTTAGGGGCAGCCCAAGTACTCCTTTGGAGCGAGTGGAGGGGTGATAGCAGGGAACGGGGTGGGGCACAGCCTGGCTGGTCTCGGAGGCTCCCTCCCTCCTTCTGGGTCCGGAAGCTGTGGGAAGGGTGCGCCGGGGAAGGAAGGAGGCATGTCGGGCAGGTGCTTCTGGGACACGGATCGGGGCAGGAGGTAAAGGGCACGATGGGGACAGCTGCACGACCTGTTTGCAGGTCATTAGAAACCCGGCTGTCTATCTATAGAGCCCTCTTTTTGTGGTTATCTCAGATGGGATGAATCTACCTGAAAGCCGAGATCACCTTTCAGATTAGCTGCATATGCTCAACTGGGCAGCCTGGAAAAAACAAACAACAACAACAGACTCTGAGCATGTTTTCTGCTTCTGTTAAACCCCGGGCACTTCACTGTCCAAGTCTACCTGTCCTGAGTTTTAGCCTATTTTAAACTCTCAGAGAGAGAGAGAGAGAGAGAGAGAGAGAGAGTGTGTGTGTGTGTGTGTGTGTGTGTGTACACACACCTTGTGGCTTAAAACCCAGCAGGGCTGCATCTCAGGTGCCTGCCCTGGGAACCCCTTCCAGAGGGGGCGACACAATGGGCAGCTGATGACGATTTATATGCCACACTGAAAGCAGTGTGTGTCCACATCCAGGCAGCCAAGTCATATTTGTTAAGTGGGCTGGGCCCCGGCCCTGGTCCTGCAATTCTTTTGGTCCGGAGCTGGGAGGAGCAGGACTTGGCAGTTTGAAGAGAGATTTGTTGCAACCCCATGCTGGGGGACTGGGAGAGGCTACCACTCTTCCTGCTAAACAGTCCTGTGGCTGGAACTCTACACGTATTACCACCCTCCATGAAGCTATTAATACAACACCTGACGCCACCCCGCCCCCTGATTCGACTACCTGGGGGAGGGGAGCTACCTGTCTCTCTGGTTCAACTGCAGCTCCTCAGTGCCCAGCATGGGGCCTGGCCTGGAAGAAATAATTGTTGAGTGAATGCAAGATGGCTTACTCTAAGGGCTGGCCCAAAAGTGGGCCGTCTTGCTTTGTCCTCATCTTTTGGGGACAGACTGGGTGCTTTCTCAGTGTCCCCTCCAGAGCATCTGGCGGCCCGCTTTTAGGTCTCAAGGTCACTGCCAAGAAAGAGAAGCTGCTAAAGTGACACCTCTATGCACCCACATGACTCAACACAAAAGATAACAGGAGCTCTTCAAAAACAAACCTCTCAAGTGTCTGTCCCCTACTCCTCTGAGGACAGTGTCAGCGGCATTAGATAGGGAGGCTGGGTGACCTGCTGGTCCTCGGGCATCGATGTGGCCCAGAGGTCATTTAGAGCTCTCTGCTCAGCAGACACAGCGGGAGGAATAAATAAATGGGAGGTGCAGATAACCCCCACTTGTGGCCCCTGCAGGGGCACCCGGGGATCTGGGATGCTGGAAGGGAAATTGTAAAATTAGCACCGAGCAGAGATAGGCAGGGTGACAGGGAGAGCACCGTGCCCCGGCCAGGGACGCCTGACCTAGGCATTGACAGCTACAGAAGGTCCGTGACTCGCGGAGGGGCCGGTAATCCGGGTGGCCCAGAGGAAGGGTGTGTGCGTCACGAAGGCTCGGTTCTTTCGCTCTGGGCCCAGACCCACTGGCCACATTCCCAACTGTCCAGTTCTGCCAGTGAAAGGCAGTGTGGCGTCATGGGTAGGAGTTTGAAAATCCCAGTGGGGTGACCTTGGACAAGTGACTTTACTTTTCTGACCTCAGTTGCATTGTCTATGAAATGGCAATAATGATCTCCTCCTGGAGCCTTTGAGAGGGATCAGTGAAAAAAATTCTATGTACCGTGTTTAGCGGAGTGCATGGCCCATAGTAAAAGCTCCAAATGCTCTCCGTAACAGAGGTGCCGAGAATCTGCCGCCCTGGTAGTCAGTCAGGCCCAGGCAACCGCCACACAGACATGAGTAATCTCGTCTGGGTGAGAGTTTAACACAGGGTCGGCATATTTGGCCCACTGCCTGTTTTTATAAAGTTTTATTGGAACACAGCCATGCTCATTTGGTATCGTGTACGACGGCAGAATTGAGTGGTGATGACAGGGACTCTCGGGTCCACAAAGCGAAATGGCACTTTACAGGAAAAGGGTGTTTACTGCCTGGCAGCTGGTTCCTGGACCTCACTGAAGAAAGTGATATGGGGGAGCAGTTAAGGGGACAAAGTCTAGGTTCTGATGCTCTTGGCCTTGGGCAGGTTACTTCCTACTCATCGTTTCCACGGGTACAGCAGGAGTCAGGCACTCAGTGAGTGAGGACCATGTGGGCTGAGGTCTGGCCTCTGCTCAGTGTGCTGCCAGATGGCTTGCCAGGAGCACTATAAAAAGTTTGCTGTTATTAGCTATTAAACTTCAACTGTTGAAAGGCACAAAGAAACTTCCAGAGAGGGGACACTGCTGCATGCAGCACCCTCTACAGGATACCCAGCAGTGACCCCACGGGAAGCCTACAAAAAGGATGTGAACACCAAAGGCAGGCTCTCCCATGCAACACAGCCAGTGAATGAATGATCCCAGCTGCTTTCAGGAGAGCTGCAGACCAGGACAGGAAAAGCAAGGGGAGCAAAGGTCAAGACCATGAGGTCTTGCACAGTACCCATGAGTACCTGGCGCAGAGTAGGTCTCTTGTATTTGTTGCCTAAATGAATGAAGGCTGATTGTTTGAGTGTAAAAGTGATTTATCAGTCAAAGGGCACCTCTGGTTTCTATGATGAGAAGACCACAGTTAGCCAGAAGGTAAAATGTCCTGCCTCCAATAACTCAGGGTTCTAGAAATGAAAGCAATATGCTGACGCGGAGAGGAAGTTCAAAGCAAGAGTTTCTAAGGCTTCTCGCCGCAGGACAGGCATCGTGAAGGACTCCTGGGGGAACAGACAGGCCAAGAAAAATGCTTAAAAACAAAAGCAGGCACATAAGGTCACGAATTGGCCCAAAATAACTTGGGACACTGAGCAGACGATGCAAGCGGCACATCTTGATGGAAATGAGGCCAAGTTGATAAGCTGAAATAGTCCACCCTCGCTGAGCGACCTGACTCCCGCTTCTGGAGGCACGGAACGGAGGAAGGCGTTAGCACGGGCAGGTCTGGTTTCCTCGCGTCCTTAGTGCCTTGCTTTCACTCCTAAGACCTTACAAATGTGAGAGCCACTCCACCTCCCAGGAGCACGCTTCCGGATGCAGATCCAGAGGCTGTTTTTTCTGCACACTCACCACTCCGGTTCCCACAACAGCAGGCTGCGGCGGCCCTGCCAAGTAGCTGGAGAAGGGCACCTTATCGGCAAAGTCACGAATCCAAGAATCCGAACAGGCTGCCGTTAGGGAGGGCGGAAGGAACTTGTTTTAACTTCTTGGGGGATCAGAAGATTAGGAAGGGGTGGGGCCTGCAGGTGCCTGTTTGTACCTTGATATAACCCCAGGGGAAAGGTTTCTGGTAGCTTCTCAGAGGGGGCTGTGTAGCAGAGTGTCTTAGTAAGGGTCTCTTTGGTTGCAGATAACAAAAATTCAAACCAGTGGAAGCACAAAGAGGGTACCTACGGCAAGGAGAAAAGCCAGTTCCCGACTGTCCTGACTCTGGCTTTGCTTGCCCTTCTTTGATTCTCTGAGTTCCCTCCTTTTCCTTCCCTAAACTCCCTTTCTGCTGAATTTAGCCACAGGAGGTTTCTCTGGTTTGCAACTAAATAATCTTGAGTGATACAAAGGGACCTGGTGGAACCCAAGGGCAGGCATCGGAACTGGCTTTCCCAAGGAAAAACACTAGGAGCCAGAAAATGATCAGGTATCAGCTGGACGGCATTCAGTTTCAAATACAGGGGCGTGGATAGATTGCAAAAATTTGGAGCCCCTCCCACACTGACTCTGGCCACGTGACTTGCCCCGTTTGATGGAATAGTAACAAACTGAGGCAAACAGAAGTGTCTGTGCTTTGGGCTTGATCTCCCTGCTGTGAGGAGATACCTACCTGTGCCCGGCCCACACGAAAGGGCCTGGTCTAGCCGGCTGGGTGACAAGAGGCCACGTCAAGCAGGGACAGGCTGTCCCAGCCGATGCTCCTCCAGACTGGGGTTTCTCATTCTTGCTACTGCTGACATTTTGGATCAAATACGTCTTTGTCGCGGGGAGCACGGTGTGGGGTGTTCAGCAGCATCCCTGGCCTCTACTCATAGATGATGGTAGCACCCTCCCTGCACCCCTCTCCCAAATGTGACAATAAACAGTGTCCAGAAACTGCCAGACGTCATCTGAGGGGCAAAATCACCCCTGACTGAGAACCACTGACCTGTCAGTGACAAGGCAGGTAAAGGAGGCCATCCTGAACTGTCTGGCCCCAGCCAAGCCAGCCCAGACCAGTACGAGTGCCCAGCGTGGCCCCTGGAATCATGAGAGATAATAGGGTCATTTTCAGTCACTAGGTTTTGAGTAGTTTGTCCCACAGCACAAACAGGTTCACCTGCCTATAGTGACTTAAAAAGGAAGAAATTTATTTGTCTTCCACAACAAGAAGTACAGAGGTAGGCAGTTCAGGCATGGTGCCAGGCACAGGGATGCTGCCCAGGCCCTTCTTGTCTTTCCATTTCATTGTCCTTGGAGGTGGGCTTTGGCCTCTGGTGTGTGGCCTGGTGATCCCCAAATGGCTGCTCTAGCTCCAACTCTGAGCTCCAGGAGACAGAAAAGAGACAGGTAATGGGACAAAGGGCAAAAAGCTCTCTCTAGCAACAACTTGCCTTTTACTGAAGAAGAGAAGCCCTCCTCTGGGGCCTTCACTTACATATTATTGGTCAGAACTGAACAACATAACCAGCTGTAGCTGCAAGGGAGGCTGGAAAATCAATGTGGTCAGCTTATATAATAGAGGGAGGCAACGACTAAGGGGCTGGTGGGTAGTATCTGCTGCACTGTCTCTCTGGGAGTCTTGGGTTCTTGTCTCTCCTTGGTGCATATCTACCCCAGCCTTTTCTCTCTGAAGACTGGCTTTGTTTCTCCAAACACAAGGTGGGAAGTGACCACCCAGCCTCGGAACTGTATCAGAATCTCAGCTCCAGCACCACTAATGACTGGTGTGGTATCCCAGAGCCTACTTCCAAACACTAAGAACACAGATGCTGATTGGCCCAGCTTCAGTCAGAAGAGAAGCCTGATTGGTCTGGCTTGGGTAGGATATGTATCACTTGGCCAACCAGCTGTGGCTAAGAGAGAAGCCTTAGGTAGGGCTAATCTGATGTGGGGGCGGGGGAGATGCCTTCTCAGGGAAAGAGGTGGGTGGCTGTGGAGACACCCCAAAAGCTACCTAGTTGAAGGAATGAAGAAATGAAATTGCCATCGTGGGTCGCAATGTTCATATGATAAAAGTTAACACGTCCTTTGAAAGACCTAAAACATAGCGGAGTCATACAGACATTACATTGAACTTACACAAATTCAAATATACACGTTCAACCAACAAACAACATTTTTCCCCCGCAAGATTTGGCCCCCACACACGAGCCAGCTGCTGGGACTCCTTACTGCCTAACCAAGTGATCTCTGATGCTGGAGAAAAACTTGCTGTTTTGGACTGCTGGGATGTGGAACAGAATAAATACTATGGTAAAAAAAAACAAAAACCTCCCAGAATCTTCAAGAGTATTTTTAAGGTCAGGTAATGCTCACCTTGCTCACTGGCTTCAGGTCCTGACCCCTGTGTAGGACGTCCCTTCAGTGGAGTGTCACACAAAGAGAATCTATTTTCTTCTAGTTTTAATCAGTATAAAGAGTGTGTTTGTCTTTGAAATATGAAAATATTTTTATTGTGGCTTTTGAAAAGGAAGAAGACAATGATATTCTGGCTCTTCTTCCCATTTTGCTTGGTGGTCCTGGCCATACAACAGAGGCAGCGAGAGGACGGCTGGCTGGAGAGAGGGCAGAACATGGAGATGAGGGCCTCTCCGCAGGCCACGAAAAGGGGGGGTCTGCCTGGGCAGATGTGCTCTTTGGTGACTGGGTACTTGGACTGCCCTGATGGCCTGGGACTTGTGCCTGGGCCATCGTGGTGTAGCAGAATGAGCAGTAGAAACCTGGGTTCCACACCCAACTCTTGAATTTGCTAGCTGTTTGATTTTAGACAGGCTACTTATCCTCTCTGGGCTTCAGCTTCCTCATCTGTTAGATGGAGAACATAACACTCTTTACCCCCCAGGGCTTGGGTGAGGGTTAGATGAGGAGTGTTTTGAAGACTGCAGAGTGCCATGTAAGTGCTAATCATTATTATGGAAGCGATAAACCTGACAGGCATTCTAAATGGGTTACAGTAATCTCAAATAGAAAGGCACCGTTCCACAGCCCCACCATCCCTGAGGTTACCATTCTGTCCTGTGGCCCCGAGGATCAGTCTTGGGTTTTCTTAACTGTGGGTTTCTTGGAGCTCCTTGGTGGTGACAATGGGTAGGTCATGACTCAAGTGTGGAACCACATAAACGTACCTACTAGACCCAGGAGTCTGCATCTCACACCTGCACTCTTCCTATGCCCAAGCCTGTATACATTATTAAGTGCTTTTTAAAAGAACCCCTTAGGCCCCACAATCCAAAATACCAGGTCTGTGCAAAACCCCAGTCTAGGAGCACCACGCTGGGGTGACAGCCTTGCAACTCCTACAAAAGCGTCTCAGTATTTTGACGCAGAGTCACACTGACTCACAGAGGATCGTGCAAGGCTGGCGGGATGACCTTTCTAGCTCCTTCCACCAGGCTTAGAGAACAGAAGATTCTGGCTGGATTTGCTGGAAGGATCTCTCTTCAGTGTCTGTCCTTCTTGGTCCATCTTCAGGGTGGCCTTTCTGGTGCCCACCTTCAACGAGCAAGAGAAACAAATGTACAAACTCTGCAATGGCATGGGATCCCTAAACATTCCACTCAAATGTTTTTTTTAAAAGATTTTATTTACTTATCTTTAGAGGGGAAGGGAAGGAGAGAGGGAGAGAAATATCAATGTATGGTTGCCTCTTGTGTGTCCCCTGCTGGGAACTGGCCTGCAACCCAGGCATGTGCCCTGACTAGGAATTGAACTGCGATTGGTTCGCAGGCCCACGCTCAATCCACCGAGCTACGCCAGCCAGGGCCACTCAAATATTTTTTTAAACTCAAAATAAAACTTTTCTTTAAAAAACTACAGTATTGTATATATACACAAATACAAGCAAAAGGAAGCTAAAATGATCCACCATTACCACACTACCCGAGATACTCATTATGGAGATTTTTAGGTTCCACCCTTCCACATACAAAGGCAACATTTTCTCTTATATTCGTGTCTTTGAAACCAGGGGCTTCTTAGAACAGGCACATTCTTTGTGACAGAGTATCTTTCTCTTGAAGAGCCATTACCAAACTGCATGTGTCTTATGTCTCTGATGTCATGGGAGGGAAAACGCAGGGTCTTGGAGGGGGTCTGTTTCACCATTTTATGAGTGTTGCCCCACCCCTGCCTCCCGGAAGCCATGTGTGTGACCCTAGCCCTGGTCTAGTTGGTTGAACGCATGGCACAAGCTAGGCTTTTAAGATGACCACTCCCAGCATTTGGGGTTAATGGGCTCTGAGAGGCTACTCACTTCCTGGGCTGGCCCTTTGAACTGGGCGACCTTGAGGTCACCCCTTCCCGTCACGTGACTGGAGAGAGATCAGCAGAGGTACAGAGAGGTGCAGTGTGTGTGTAAAGCCATGATGGCCCTGGCTGGTGTAGCTCAGTGGATTGAGCTCGGGCTGTGAACCAAAGGGTCGCCGGTTTAATTCCCAGTCAGGGCACATGCCTGGGTTGCGGGCCAGGTCCCCAGTGTGGGCCATGTGAGAGGCAACCACACATCAATGTTTCTCTCCCTTCCTTTCTCCCTCCCTTCCCCTCGCTCTAAATAAATAAATAAAATCTTAAAAGCCATGATGCCTGGGGTCCCACAGCTTACCTGCTCTCTCTGGAGGCCAGACCCCCTTTCTGCTCTGCGTTTCTATGAGATACTCCCTCTGGTGTCTGTACAAAATCCCCCTCCCTCTGTGTGAATAGGTTTGTATTCATTGTAACTCAAGAATCTCTGTCTCTCACAGGTCTGCACCTACTGCGGGTAGACTGTAACTTGCAAGTTTCACAACAGGCGTCAAGTTCCAGCCCTACTTTGGGCAGGTTTTGACTCCAAAACCTGTGAGGACAGTGAGGACGCACACCCTGGGGGAAGAGGGCTGCGGGGAGTCGAATTTCAGCTCTGCCACATGCTCACCACGTGACCTCGGCTTCCTTATCTGTCAAATAGCGGAGGATGTCTTCCTCCACCGCCCCCCCAGGGGAGGTTCGGGGTGGATTTCAATGGAAGGGCTGTTGGACCATCTCCTGGTTTAAGCATCCCTTCCTGAGACCTGGGCAGGAGCCTTGCAAGTGTCTTGAGATGGCGTTCAAAGTCGTTTCAGGGTGAGAGGGCCAAACACCTCTGCACCAGCCCACAAAGTGTACCTTGGTCGGAGTGCCAGGGAAAATGAAAATGCGCAGCAAATGTTGGAAGCCTTTTCCCCGCCCCCCGAAACCGCCTCTCCTTTTTAGCCCTTTTGATTTGGTTTTCAATGAAAATTGCTGGCTGCGGATGGTTCCCCACTGCCAGTGCCCTGAATGGGTGTGTGGCTGGCTGTCAGAATCAGAGCCAGGGAGTTAGTTAAAGTAACGACTCCTCAGTCCGGGGTTCCGCTGTCCAAGATCTGCCAGGAGCCTGGAGGTTTGGTCTACTTTATGAAGTGACAAGGGCGGGGCTGCAGAAGGCAGCCAGGCTGGGTGACCAGGAAGAGGAAGAGAAGTAAAATGAGAAACTTGAAAATGGAAATGCGGGCCGGAAGGACAGGGAAAACTGACTGGGTCTAGCTTGGGGGTTTGGAGGCATGTGGCTCACCCTTAGAACGAAAAGGCATGGATAGGAGCCAGTCATTTAAATAGCGACACCCAGGTGGACATTAACTCAACACATTGGAGGGGGACTCCAGGCGGCTTCAAGCATCGGGCCCTGGAAAGACCCCAGTCTGTTCCCACCCCGGCTCAGGTCTCCAGTTAAACAGCCCTCCTTCTGGGAGGCCTCTCCTGGCCCCTGGACTGGGCGGGTCCCTGGGGATACACTCTTGAGCTCAGTCCGCTGGCCTTTGCCCTCCAAGCATTTTGTACAAAGTAATTATTTCATCATTACTTTTTTTTAAGTGACCCAAGAATATAAGCCAGAAAGGCAGGCAGTTTTGTGTCTTCATTGGTCTAACTTAGGGTTTCTCGCCCCCTTTTTTTTCATTATGGTCCTTCCTTAAAGAGCCTTCTGAGACATTTTTGCCGAATCGCTCCCACACCAGTGAGATGTTAATATCCCAGACGGGCGCTGTATGTGTATCTGTGCTTTACACATTTTTCAAAAGGCATTTTTGCCCCCTCAGGAGTGACACTGCCCCTGCTGGGAATTTGTGATTGAATCCCAACACCTGGGCCGCACCTGACGATGGGCTTTTGGCTCTCAGCTCTCAAATGGTTGTGGAATGAATGGGGGCGGGGAGAGTATCTTTGTTTGCTTTTCCATCCCCAGGGCCCAGCACAGCATGGGGCCTGGACCAGGGATTCACTGAGTATCTGTTTAACTAGAAGATTTTCTTCATTAGCCTACAGCTGACACATCATTATAAAAGACTGTTAGCTGCAATGAAAATAAAATTAATGAATGGCATTTTGGAGGGCAGAAAAACAAACCGCACAGGACCTTAAAAAGGAAGGAGCGGCCAGTTCTGAAGCTGGCTGGCATGGAGACTGCTTTATGGGTAGGCAAGGGCAAAAGATCAGATTTCGCATGCCGTGTCGTTTTCAAGGTGGTCACGATGACTTCATGCCCAGTGTGCCACTCAAGGCACACTGAGGAGGGAGGAGACCCCAAGCCACACTTTGCAAGGAATCTGGAGGAAACCTTTCTGTCCCGAGGAGGTTCTAGACACCAAGCCTCTAAGTGTGGGCTGGAGGGCTGGAAGAAGGGGGAGCTCAGTCTTCACTCCAAGCCGAAGCACCACCACTATCCGCATCGTCTACCCACGTCCTGTTAAGACCAGAGGTGGCCTGAAACTCCAGGAGGCTCCACATTGCAGAGAAGTACATGTTCCAACAACGTCCACGGCCTCGGCCCATTCCACCGTCTCCTCCGTCACCTCACATCCCCAGGTGGTCCTGGAGGGCGGTTCCTGCCTGCTCCGGCTCCACCCTCCACATGCACGAGTGGGTGACGACGCTCCCTCTCCTCCCACTCTGCAGGGTGGCAAAGGTCTCAGATCCAGGGGGTCCTCGGGATGCTCTCTGTCCTCCTAACATCCTGCTCTGGGTAGTAACCACCCTCTAGTCCTAAAACCAGGGTCAAGAAGAGGTTTTTATTTTCCAAAAATGTCCCTCACTTAGAATCGTTTTTTGCCAACAATAATTTTGTTGTTTCAGAATAATTGCGGCCTTTTATCAAACTCAAATATATCTCCTCTCTCTTATCCAACTAAAACGTGCTTGCTTTGAAGCTTCCTGAGAGCGTGCGTCTAGTCTGCAGAGTGGGAACGTGGGTTGGGCCGATTCCATTTCCTGGGCTGAACTGTGAATGGCAATGTTTCAGCACGTTTAAGATTTCAGAGTCTTGATTCTCGACTCAAGAGTGTTCTAGAGGGTGTTTCCTTGAAATCCAAGAGAAATGCCACCCGAAATGTATCAGGTGTATTACCTGGACGTCTGTTATCTCAAAGAGGGTAAGCAGCGCTCACCTGGGTGTCCGTCGGCA